>JAQHUG010000696.1:129649-140604 GCA_028555095.1 Dicrostonyx torquatus | reverse complement strand
ATTGCCTTTGGAAGAATTGCCATTTTTGCTATATTGATCCTACCGATCCAGGAGCATGGGAGATTCTTCCATTTTCTGGTATCCTCTTCAATTTCTTTCAGAAGATAGACTCAGCTTAATAAAAATAACAGATTTTATTTGTGAATAAAGGGTTGCATATAAATTTTATTATGGTCATCACTGTGTTCAGAAGTTGTGTCATTGCTGGGATGATATTTGCAAATATTACAAGTATATTTACAACTCATTATTTAGAGTTAGTTTGTATGCAGTTTAGAGAGACTGTAGTGATCTTTAGTGTAGATTGTGACACTGAGTTTTTCATTTTGCATACTCTTCAGTAGCTATCCCTGAATTCCTGACTAACTTTGTTCTGGTGAGTGCTATAAAATCAGCAAACTAGAATCTGATAGTTAAATATTCATTTCTTTTTGTTTAGAAGAACTCAGAGAAAGCTAGAGTCCAATAAAATATCCAAACCTCATTGCATGATTCTCACACATGAGATTATGACATGCCTTATGTCCTCTGTCACTGTTGTTTTCAGGTGTCATGACAATGTAAGAACCTCCCTGACAAACTTACCTCTTTGGAGACACTTAGAAAAAAACTTTTAACAAGTTTTGATAATTTTTCCAAAGCAAGAACTGTCATTGTCACTGTTGTTGAAATGGAAAATGCAGTTCAGAAGGGAGATGAGCTCACAGAGCCTCAGAACTTTATTCAAAGTTGTGCTGCCTACCTATCCCTTAGAACTGGATTTCAGGATCTCACAAGCTACACACAGAGCAGAAAGTTCAGTATATACTATGCAAGTGAGCATTTGGTCCATATAGGAAGCAGAGCCAGCCAATAAGGTGAATCTGGTAAGTGTTCATATCTGGAAATTTTTTTTGTGGAAACAGATGCAGTGAAAAATCATTCAAGAAATGGGAAAACTTTCTGAGCTTTAAAAAGCAATTAAGAAAATCTGGCTCCACCCCATTAAAAAATCTCACATCTACATAGTATAACATAATGAAATCTCAGGTGTTTTTTTAATCTTCTACATAATCATGAAATCTGACTTTGAAAGTGTGAGAGGATTGGAAATCTTGCCACTAAAATTGACATTTACACATTCTTTACGTAAAAATGAAATTGTTCAATGTGACAATCACAGATTCTGGTGTAACAGCTTCATGTGAATAATACGGATTTTATTGGCATCGTAGTAATCATTTAATCCTGGGAAGGTGGACCTGCTTGTGGTGTAAAACTTGTTTCTTAGCAGCACAGCATTTTGGTCTGAGACAGGAGCTGTTTTTCTCACATAGTAACTGGTCATGACTGCTAAGGGTGCTTTCTATCTTGAACTTGGGAACAGAGCGTTGTGTGGAAATTGATGTTGTAAATATGAGGCATGCCACATAAATATGAGGCATGAACCAAGACAAATGTATCTTTTCTTGTCTTCTGATTTAGTAATATTCTCATTTCATTGCAATCATAAAATCGGATGAGTTTTCCGATTTTCAATACAGGATATTGAGGTAATCCATAGCTTTGTTCCAGGTAACAAGGATTCCACCACAAAGCTACTTCCACACCCTAAATTTTCTTTTGAACTTGAATTGTTTCAATGTTAGTATTCAGATGATACTTCACAAATAAATTTTAGTTTAGTGTCTTTCCAAAATTTTGATAAGTTATTAATTTTTGACTTGATCAAAGAATTAGCGAATATAAGTCTTTAAACTGTAATTTATAACTAATTTTTCTCTCTGTCTATATCTGTTTCTGTTAAGGTACATGTGTGATTTTAGTTGAGTCCCATTGTATTTCTGAGTTTATGCGAGAGAAAGAGACTATGTGAGGGTTGTGTTGGTGGTGGTGAGTGTATGTGTGTGATACAGAGGATTTTTGTTGGAAAGTGTATAAATGTTTATGTGTAAGTGATTTGTGTGCTCATGTGTTTGTGTGTTTCTATGTGTGTGCTTATGAGTTTTTATCTGTTTATGTATACTAGTGTGTGTGTCTCTGTGTGTGTGTGTCTTGTGAGTCTCTCTGTGTGGAGTCAGAGGAGAAACTCTGCTGCCTTTCCTCAAAATTTTATTTTTGTTTGTAAGTTTTTGAGAAATCTCTAACACTCTGAATGTCCTAGGGTTGCTGGACAGGAAGGCTCAAAGTCCCACCTGTTCTACCTCCTACTTTTGGATGATAGCTGTGTGCCACCACACAATTTTGGTAGGTGAAACTAAAACTCTCACTTGTACAATGCAAAGTCATCAGCACAAGAGCTGATTAACCTGGTAATTTTTATGCCACACTGTCATGTTGAATATTATTTTCTGTACAAGAAATGAGAATAAAGATAATATAGTTCAATATTTTATTTGATAGATAGTAGGGTGTGGTCCCTCAGACATATATTTGATTCCAAAATGAGTATTGAGTCAGTCCTTACCTCATAATGCCGAGTTGACTATAGGCAGTTTCTGATTGACTGGACTGTAATTTGAGCATGGCATTTTAATATAATGCCAGATTCTTTGCATATAATTGCCAGTTATGAAAAGAAGCTGAACATCAATTGTATGCTTGAAATTGTGACTGTCATAGCACTGTGTTGCCCAAACTTATGTGAACATATAAGCAGAAAACAAATGTCCAAATTTCTTAACTGGTCTAACTGCCACAACACTTAAAGAACCTGGAGAATTATTTCATAAGCTTTCCCTCAGGCCTTGTCTCAGCAATGAAGACAATGTCACTGTCTACCTGAAGCATGTTGCCAAATGAACAGGTGCAGCAATTTCTAATTGCAACTCTATTGGCAGTTTTCAATTTAACTCCAGTAAGTCTTTGAACTCAATGAAATATTTAGTAAGTACTTATTAATGAGAACATATTTTCAGTTGTGTGAAAAATGTGGACACACTGTGCATTCCTGTAAATAGTCCTGTGTCTCTGGAAGCAAGTTTTAGCCACTGGAAACAGAAAGATATTGTTACCAGGAATGGTCCACACATTTCATAGTATCAGTGGGGATCCAGACAGTTCTCTCCCTTCCCATTTTCTCTTCCTTCTCTATACTGAATACGAGTTGCAGTCCTTCTACCAGACTCTAAAATGGAGGATTCTTTCCACTTCTCTATTAATTTTAAAATGACTCCAGCCCTTGACTGCTCATCACTTTTCTATGATGGTGAACAAGTTTTCTGTCCTCCTAGGTATGCACTATCATTGTGTCAGTGTGTCCAGTCAAGTTTCCCAGGTGTGTAAACTTAAGAAGTTCACAACCACACTGAGTTTTAATTGTCCTTGGTACAACTCTGTACTTTGATAAATTTATTTCATTGTTTTTTTATTATCAAACATTACAAAGTTTAATAAAGCATCAATAAGTGAAGGAGTGTCTTCAGGTGTTAAAACATGCAATAATGTGCAAGGAGGTGAGAATAAAATCTCAATTAAGAGTGACTTAAGTCATTCCGAATCAAACCTTTGGAAGGCTGATGTCAGGCAGTTTATTTCCAGTTTATTTCAACATATTATGAAATGGGAAAATGTTCCTGGTGTTATACAATTCCTGCTGCATGAGGAAATGCAATTGGATTGAAACTCAACTGAGGCTACATGGAATTCTGCCAAAAAGATGGTTTCTGTAGACATGCTACCTATATTAACTTAAGGATCTTAGGAAGGAACTGGCCTTGAGTCAGTCATACAGATAACATAGAGGTCAAAGAGCTATTAGACACCTCTTGGTTCTTGTTGTGGGAGCTTGGGGAAGCCTCTAGCTATGCAATATTAGTGTCATTTAAGCTATTAGGCATCTCTGTTCTTGACTGTGAGAGACTGATAGGGCATGGTTCAGCAGATAATTTAGATCAATAGGCTATTTTTTTTCCAGACAGGGTTTCTCTGTAGCTTTGGAGCCTGACATGGTACTAGCTCTTGTAAACCAGACTGGCCTCAAACTCACAGAGATCCTCCTGCCTCTACCTCCCTAGTGCTGGGATTCAAGGCATGTGCCACCATCACCTCCAATTCTCAGATATCTAGATGGAAAGACATATTTTATTTCTTTTTCATTAAAAAGGTAGTCTTGTATATTCAGCATTCCTGGTTTCCCTGGAGATCTGTGAGGACAAGGGCCTTTGGGCTCCCAACAAAATAAGTATAGCAAAGGCTCTGGATGGCATACTAATAAGTATCACAATGAACTCATAATTTGCATCACATGTGTATCAATGGATCTTTCATGGTTATGTCATGATCTGTGTATGTGTCTACATGATATTTGTCCTGTAGAGACTCTAACTTCAAATCAATCAGAACTCAACAACCCTTCCAATAATTTCCATTACATTTTTGCGATGGGTGATAGTCTAAAAACAACAAAAACAGCAGTAATAAAAAACACATAGAACATATAGATTGCCTGTTCATTGAAAGGATCAAGAAAAAAATTAATGGTGCATGACAAAGTCAAGAATCTAGAGACTTATTTAGATATTTGTTGAATTTCAGGTCAGTGTACATTACAGAGTGAGACCATTACTAAAGTCCTCTATCAAAAAAAATAGAAATATGAAATTGTCATGTACCCTTATACAATCCAAAACTGTGTCACTGATAATAGTGTTCTGCTGCATTACTGGTGAGGTGAGATTGTTGGAAAATGAGTTCCTGTTGATGTTAGCCTATTTAGAGACTGGATAACTGCTGACCTGTGTTGTGCTCTGTGTAATTGGTCTCACAATGTAAAATCACCTATTTTTTCTAATTAATTTCTGTTTCACTGCATATCGGTTTTATGAATTACTTCATCTTTTATTTTATGCTGCTGCAGAGGACAGCACCATGTGAGTATCAGCTAAGGCTATGCACTCTAAAAGAAGTGTGGGGGAATCTAAAGTTAGATGCTAATTTTTATGAATGGACTTTGAACTTTGAAAGCATAGCTATGGATTGAAGTGTAAATTTTTATTCTTCCCAGTAACTTACATTTTCCAGATTCCAAAATATTGACTACAATGTGATCACTATTTCCATTCTGTAAGATGCCTGCTTATGCCAATGGTAACAAACAACTGCTGTTTCCTACCTTACATTTCTGCTACGGCATCATGATCCAAATATTAGATCTAATGAAAGCACTGGCATTATTACACTTTTTATTCCTTCCTGAGTGTGTACATTTGAATACTTCAGCAATCCTCCGAAAAGTTATTACTATTGCCAAAATAAATTGTATTTGAGGAAATGACTTGGTGTGCTGTACATACTGGTTTTGCAGTCTCAAGCAAAAGTAATTCAGGTACACCTATACTATACCTATAGAAATTTTGATACACAATTTTGTTTAACCAAGAGATTATTGCACTAATTTATATAGTTAAAATGTACTAAATGACAGAATGGATGTCAAGGATCTGGTAATAGGAATAGTGTTCTTAATTCAGAGCACAGTTGGAATTCTGGGAAATTTTTCTCTTCTTTCCTACTATCTTATCCATTACTTCATTAAACAGAAGTTAAAGACCAAAGATTTGATTTTTACACACCTGTTCACAGCCAACTCATTGATTATTGTTTCTAAAGGTGTGCTAATGACAATACAGGCTTTTGGGATGCAATGGCTTATCAGTGACTTTGGTTGTAAAGTTCTTTTGTATATTCAAAGACTTGGCAGAAACATGTCCATTGGCACCGTCTGTTTTTTGAGTGTCTTTCAGGCCATCACCATCAGTCCCAGTGACTCCTGTTGTATGCTTCTGAAAGTCAAAACTCCAAAGTACATTGGACTCTATATTACCCTCTTCTGGGTTCTGTACATGGTAATAAATATGATTTTCCCTGTGTATCTGTATATCAAGGGGAACACCAAAAACCTGACACACAGAAGAGATTTGACATATTGCTCCACTGTAGGTTATGATGAAGTCACAAGCTCATTGTATACAGTTTTCTGTGTATTCCCTGAAGTTTTGTTTTCTGTGATAGTTGCCTGGTCTGGTGGATTTATGGTTGTCATTCTGTACAGGCACAAGCAAAGAGTTCAACATATCCGTAGCACTCATGTTTCTTTCAGTGTATCCCCTGAGTCTAGAGCCACCCAGAGCATCCTGGTCCTGGTCTTCACCTTTCTAGGTTTGTATACCCTCTCCTCCATCTTACAGGGTTGGAATGCTTTTGTACATGATAGTGAAGGGTGGATAATGAATATCACAGCCATCATTTCTATGTGCTTTCCCACATTAGGCCCTTTTATTATGAGTAATAAATCCATCACTGTATTTGAATTTCTCTTTTTCTGCATGAGGAATCGAAATATCTCATAATTTTACCATACATACAAAGATTTAATAGCCTTTTTTTTTGTATTGTCACTCAATGTGAATTTCCAGAAAGTGAGTGGTGGAATAGAATATACATTAGAGATCTTTGTCAAAAGCAAACACAATGATGTTTAGTGAGTGGTAAAACTGATACCAATAAATTTTAAGTGACTCTATCATGCATGTTATTACTTATACACAGATTGTCCTGTATCTTTACTTTATAGTATTTGTGTAAACAAGATATTTGGAAGAAAATATCTATGTCAATCTCTGGAGTTAAGGACAAAATAGTTTTAATACTAAAGAAAATAAAGTTGATATCTACTTAAGGCAAGGGTTATTAGAGTTTTCCTAGACATTATCTACATAAGATTATTTTCCTAAGCGACTTCAAGGAAAGATAACCTTAACAGTATACATCCACTTGGCGAGCTTCACAGCACTAGGATGGAAAATGATGTTGAAATGGACCAGTACTCACCAGAGTGCTTTTGCTGTGAGCTCTTCCACAAATAGTCAACACCTCTATTTCTCTTTTAGGACCATTGTGCTTCCAGTCAAGGTGTGTTAAAAGTTAATAAAATGATATCAAATATTCAACCATTATGAAAATAATTACAGCAGTAATCCAAGAAAGAGGGTCCAATAAATCCTCTGTCTTCTAGATACTAGGATATAATTATCTCTAGGTTATAGTCACTGTACATCATTAGAGTGAGTGTCTTCTTGAGAGAATCAGCTAATTTATATCACAGTGCAGAAGATTTTAATTATCATAAAGTTGTGACACTGACAAGTGAAAAAGTTTGGTTTTTGAAATAAAATCCAGATAAATCTCAAAGGTTTGAAGATGAAATGATAAAATAAAGATATTCAGTACTGAATATAGAGTAAGTGTACAGCTGCTCTATGAGTAGAACATACTTTTTAATTAGAATCTCTTCTAAGTGATAAGAAAATATCTACTTTAAAAGAAGAAGCCAAAATAAAAGTTTGTCAATATGATCTCAAATGGATGGAAGTTGTGATTGTCTTACAGTATAGAAGAATTTAGTATACCCTCATCTTACAGGAGGAACATACCCAAAAATCACAATATATGAGTGAAGCCAAGAGTCTAGCAGAACCTGTATATACTATGATTTTTGCTATTTACACTTAGTATCTATAAGACATTATATAACCTAGACATCTGAGAGATTAGCCCAAGCAGTTAGTAACAAAACAGAAAGATAATAATAAGATATCAAAATACATATTCTGTAAGCATCAATTATGTCTAGAATGTTCCATTCAGAAAAAGATAATCACCAGTAACTGGCCACATTTCCTATATGACTGGATTATGGTATGAGTGATGTGCAGTGGCTTATGCTCCCAGGACCCAGGTTTAGGACCTGGGAAGAGATCCAGAAATCTTATCCAGCTGAGCAGCCAACGAAAGCCACATCCAGTAGTTAGTTCTGCTCTGCTATCACCCATCCCCCAACAGCTCTTGTCTGAGATGCCATCGAAAGGTACCTCCTTCAGCTAGAGATTCAAGCTAACAACTATTAGAAGACTGGGAATGATCTTAAAGACCCTCAAAGTGTATCACCAGAGAATTTTTTCTAGCTCACTGATAGCTTGTTGAAAACAACAATTCTATTTTTTCTCTATCGTCTTAACCAGAATTTTCTTTGTATAAATATTTCTATTCATAGAGTGTGGCAGTTGGAATAAGAATGACTCCCATAGACGCTAAGATGAATACTTAGTCATCAGGGAGTGGTACTATTTGAAAGCATTAGAAGGATCAGGAGCCATGATCTTGTTGGAGAAACTGTTTCACTGAAGTTGGTTTTTATCTTTTAAAAGTCCATACTCAGCCAAGGCTGTGTTTTTGCTTGCAGATGGGGATTTAGTTGTCAGCTACTTTCCAGACCCACATCTGACTGATTTTATGCTCTCTGTTATGATCATCATAGAGTTATTCCCTAATTAAATGATTTTTTCTAAGAGTTACATTGGTTATGACACCTCTTAACAGAATTGAAACAGTGACTAAGACACAGGATCTCCAGAAAAATCATTAATAATTATACAGTTGGGTATTCTGGGTAGTGACATAGGGTAGATAGGAGAAGTCAGAAGGAGAAGGGGCTCAGAAAAACAGGAAAAATAGGCTTCAGGTGAGTTATTGGGTCTGAACCATTGTATAGAAATTTTCAAGGAAAAAGGGGAAATGACATAAAGGGAAGAAGCTTATCACATGTGTCCAAGAAATTCAGTGCATGTTCTAGATTAAAAAGGGCAATGAAGTAAATGGAGGGGTACCAAAAAGTATAAAAGGAGTAATGTAGAGAGAAATATCCACAAAGGGAATAATTCCCTTCATCCCAATTCCAGTCATTTTGGCCAAGTAATTAAAAAGTTAATTAAAGCATGGGTTAAATTCCAAAATGTGGAGAGTTGGAATTTAGAAGGGTAGAGATCTATCTGAGGAACAATTATGCCTAGGGTTTAGATGAATTCTGGAACACTGGTAAATGGTGGTTAATGTTATCAAGAGATGTTTATAGTAAGAAACATAAAAATGTTAAGATATTTATAGCTGTGAATAGTTTTGTTTAAACTAAACTAAGGTGATGGCTAACTTGACTCTTTGATTCAAAGCTTTCAGCATTTTTTTCTGCTCCATATATGTTGATCAGATACTGACATTGATACCGAATCCTTGTTTATGGGGAGGGAATTTACATTGATATTATGGATATTTTGATCACTTTAGAGACATCTTGAAAAAGGCCACTTCCAAGATGATTGATTGTATAGCAACAGAATTTTGCTATAATAGCCCTAACTCTATCACAACTGCCCCATCATGAAGGAATAACAAAAGTTCTCTTCAGCTGTAAATCCCTTTTAAACAATATATGTAGTCCTCTAGACTGTTTTTCAGATGTTTTAGACCTTGTCAAAACTTTTCATGCTATTGTTCCTTTCTTAGTGAATTTTTTTATTGTTATAATAAAACAACGTCAAGGTAACTTGTCAAAAAATCATTGCATTTGGTTTACCATTCCAAAATTCATGATAGTGTATTGAACCATGGGCTAGGAGCTCACATCTTGATCTACATCCCTGACACAGATAAACAGAGACATTTGAGCCTCCCTAACTGGAGTTAGTATGTTGTATTTATTGGTGTATATATGTATATAATATGCACAATAGTAATTAAGGAATAAAAGATGATGAATTTGACATGGAGCTTTGGAATCACAGGATGAATTTGAGTGGGGAATGAGAAGGGTGGAAATTTTACAAAAAAGGAATTAAAATAATACAACAAAAGTCAAAATCCTTAAAACACCCTTAACAAACAATCCATCTTATGCTCTCATGATTGTTATTTCCTCTCACATGTCTCACTGGGGGAAACAATTACTACTTTTTAGAATAGGCTGTATGCAGTAGATAATTGTTTGAAACAAGTTCAATAATACCTTTGGAAGTTCCTTGTCTCATAAAGTCATATTAGTGTTCCTCCTTGTTTGAAAATTTTATTTTGACTTCATTGATGATGAGCTGTGATGTAGAAGCATAAAATGAATAAACTGCTTCTTCCCATAGTGTCATAGTGTTTTATTCCTGGAATAATAACCCTTAGAAAATTTGAAAGCATCCTTTTCTATGGTTGATGCATCTTTTTCTATTGTGTTGTCCTATTACACCCAAGAAAGAATTTTACCAAATATTTTCTTTATGCATTCTCACCACCCTAGATAGAACAGGCAAAGTGGGTCGCCCTAATACAAAAACATAAAGGTTCTAGGTATAATAGCAGCAGCAAAAATTGAAGAGTGAATGTGAATTAATGCATAGCCAAAGCTTTGGAGGAGAGGAGGTGTCTGAAAGATAAGATCATAATTATTGAACTTTAGAATACATCAAGAGAATTTCATGAGTTTAGACCCAAATTCTATGAGTAAGATTCCTCAATTGACTCATAACTTACAGCCTCTAGTTAAGTCCTACCTCTAATGTTACTGTAAATGCCACAATTTGTGACATCAATTCACTACAAAAATGCAATAATTATCAGTAATGAAATGGAGCTTGTAGAGGAGTGACAGTAACTGAGAAGGATGAAAAGTAAGACTAGGAAAATGAAGAGAGATGTGGAGGACAGTGATCAACAATGAGCTGGAAGAAATGTTAAGGCCTACTGAATAAATAGTATGATGGAAAAGAGCAGGAATCAGGTATATCATGAAGGCCTGCTTGTTGGGGTTTCAGTCATGCTTGGTACCCCACAGCCGGCAAGCCCCAAAGAAAAATCATACAGAGGTCTCCATTAGGTTATAAACTGATTGGCCCATTAGCTCAGGCTTCTTATTAGCTCTTGTAATTTATATTAACCCATTGTTCTTATCTATGTTCACCACATGGCTCGGTACCTTTTCTCAGCGGGTCAGTGACACACACATCCTGCAGGAAGAACTTCCTTCTTCCCAGCCATTCTCATCACTCTGCCTCTACTTCCTGTCTGGCTGACCCTCCTATACTTCCTGCCTGGCCAATCAGCATTTATTTAAAACATGATAAACAGAATACAGAATTGTCCCTCACAGAAGAGATTTT
>JAQHUG010000696.1:78569-91888 GCA_028555095.1 Dicrostonyx torquatus | reverse complement strand
AAAAAACAAAAAACAAAACAAAACAAAAAAGCTTTATTGAGTAATCACTAGGTCAACTCAAACTATTATAAATAAATCAAGATTTGTGGATGACACCTAAATAATAACATATGCACAGAATCTGATAAAGATGAAATCTTATGAATTGTATATCTTGATTGCAAAAGTGTAAATATTGGGTGGACATGCAACCTAATTATCATGTTCCTATGGACAATATATACAATTTTAAGTTTTAAAAGTATCAGTAAGGAAATTGAAACAACCATCCTGAGATTTTAGTAAAATCAGAATACCACTAAGCAAGGAGAAATAACAGATGGTAGATTTGACCTATATCAGGGTTGTATTAAGACTAACAGTGACAATGTCACCTTACCTTCTACACCATGTATCCAAGTTAAAAATGAAAAACACCCTTAGTGGTGATCACCATTGACCTTTGGGACAGACACAGCTGTTGTTCAAGACATGGATGCAGTGCTGCCTAGAAATGTGTTTTACTCCTAAAGAAGTACAGGTCCTAGTATTTTTTTTAAAATTTACATTCAGGATTGGATGAATTTAATAGTTAAGTAATAATAATTTGTTTTAAACAATGAGCCTTATCCAGGTGGTGGTGCTACCCATTTTAATCCAAGAACTTGGGAGGCAGGGGTAGGTGGATCTCTGTAAGCTTGAGGTCAGTCTGGTCTACAAGAGCTAGTTCCAGGACAGTTAGGGCTGTTGCACAGAGAAACCCTGTATCAGAAAACAAAACAAAACAAAAAATCAAAAACAAACAAAAAACTAACAAAAACCCTTTATACAAGATTTTATGAATGTTTAACTATAAAATAAGTTGATGTTTCATGTAAATGATGATGAAATAAAAACATAAAAATATAATTTAAAATTCCTGATAATCTGTCAACATCAGATTTCATTAAGATTTTCAGTATTTGATAGCTAACCTCAGAGAAGATCTTGTTAAAATTTTTACAACATCAGGAACTAATAAAATGTCAGCAACCCTTTTCATTGTAATTTCGTTAATAGCTAAGAAAATATTCCTAGTCAATCATCACTGGTCTGTTTCTATACAGAATTCTTTTTTTTTCAGATGTGTCCATTTAATGGAACTCCTCTTTTGCCTTTCTCTGACTTTGAGATTGTAAAATAAATGTATGTTTCATCAAAGCCCTCTAGACATTTAAGACATCACAGAATTCAAATAGAATAATGTGATGCCAGGGAAAAGTAACCTGAAAAAGACTATTTTAGATGGCT
Source organism: Dicrostonyx torquatus (assembly GCA_028555095.1). Taxonomy (NCBI): domain Eukaryota; kingdom Metazoa; phylum Chordata; class Mammalia; order Rodentia; family Cricetidae; genus Dicrostonyx; species Dicrostonyx torquatus. The sequence continues at coordinate 90,619 of JAQHUG010000696.1, read as the reverse complement.
TTTTAGGGGAGAGTTCTCAGTTGAAGTTAAAGAGCAAAATTAAGATGTTGAGCCTGTGATTTGCGGAATAGGAGAGGGAATGAGGCCAAGGTATTTAAACAGAATGGCTGGAAATTTGAAGATGAGTACAGAGTCTAGAGATGCATACCATACATCTTTCCTTTACATGTGAAAGTAAATTTGAACGGTACATTCATTAGTCACTATTTTATTTTTTTTGAAATGATACCACTGCAAAGGCAACTTATAGATAATACAGCCCTTAATGGGGTAGGCTTGCTTGCAGCTTCAGAGGGCTTGTCCACAGTAATTGTAGTGGATTAATGTGGTGCCAAGACAACAGGCATGGTGCTGGGGAGGCAGCTAAGAGATTTATATTCTGATCTTCAGGCAGCAGACAGAAAAAGAGACACTGAGTGCTGAGCAGATTTTTGAGACCTCAACACCTACCCCCACTGACACATTTCCCTCAACACGTTTATAATTCCACCAAGGGTAGCATACCTCCAAATCTTTCTAACCCTTTTGGAATAGTTCACTAAGTCAGAGCTAAGCTTGTAAATATATGAGTTTATGACAGCGTTCCCATTAAAATAATCCCAGGAGGTATTTCCTTACTCATTCTAAGTAAACATATAATTGTCTATTACCACATGTATGAAACATTTATAAATATTGTAATATATAATATACATCTAATATCCTTAATATATGATACATTTTTATAAGTCTTCAGAGTTTTCATTACCTTATATGGAGAAGGCTGCATGGGAGTTACAGGTCTGAAAGTAAACAAAGTTATTATTTGACACTGGATGGTGGTGGAAGCTGTTAGATATCCCAGCAGAAATGTCCAGGACCAAGCTGGAGACAGGATTATAGAAGTCTTTGAGAATTATATGCATGGAAGGAAAAATGTATCTACAACAAGGAAAAAGGCAGTGCATGTTAACAGGACCAGAAATTTTTCAGGCACTAGGACATGGGGCACTCCACATTCAGATAAACCAGTATTTTCAACATTGGCTTACTCTTTTCCTGGTGTGCAAGTCATTATAAACTGTCCACTCAAGGTTTTTCAACTAGACTATTCCTTCACATGCCAAGAAAGATCAACAATATGTATTCTTTCATTTTAATGAAATTAGTTGCTTTAGTAAAAAATTCTAAGAAAATTTAATGCTTAGTTAAATACCTGAATTTTGCAAAACTGTACCTCTGTTGTCTTTTTCAACTTATTTCCATGCAGTCCTAAACCTCAAAATTAAAAAAATGAACAACCAATTTCTACATTGGCAAAAAATACTATTTTAACAATTGTCAGTGGAGTGAAGTGCTTGAATACACACCCCCACCCCCCCACACACACAAATATATATTTGAAGGGTTTAGTATAGTATTCTCCTGCTTCTATACCCATGGTCCAATGTTTTTATATTTTACCATGTCTCAAAACTTTCCATATTTCCTTTCCCTATCACTCTAATTTCCTCCTTGGTCTTTGGAGAGTGGCCCATGTGCCCTTCTCTGTGTTCCATCTCTTTCTGTCAATTTTCAACATGATTCATTCTGTTAAGTGAGGCTTTCCATAGAGGTTTTTATTTCTAGCATTATGTCAGTTTTGATTTTTCTTCCATGGTTCTCTTTTTGAATTTTATTATTTATTTATTTACCTTGCAATGGATTCCTTCTTTCATCTGTTTGATTTGTTTTTATTTTTAAATGTACTTTTGTCTTTTTTTTTGTGTTGTTTAGGCATACTTCTAATCATTCTTCTGCATTCCTTGCCCAGAAATTTTTCCAGATGGCATTCACTAGAAATAATTCCTGTAGAGTCATTCATTTTAGGAAGTGTATGTTGTCTGAATTTTTCATGTTGCTCTTTTTTTCTCTGTGCTCAATCGTAGTAATCTGGAGTGCGTTGTCTTTTTCCTGTTTATTGAAATCTTCTTGCCTTTTTTAGTCTAGGCCTTATAATATTCTGGAGCGGAGTAACTCATACTAAACATTATGTATTTCTTCCGTTCTTCTTCTCTTGCTCTTGTTAGGGCTGAAGGCTTTCTTGCAATTCTTCCACTTCATGTCAGTTACTCTTTCATGTCTAAGGTCATTGGGTCATGTGCCTCAGTAATCTTTGTGGTTATTTGGATTGGTTCTCGTTGTCTCAGCTATGTGGAGATAATAGTCCCTGATAGGCAGCTATCCGTCCTTTGTGTGGTCATGTATGGGAAAGAGAACAGAAGAAATCTATTTAGAATCAGGGACAGTGTAGGGGAATTTTGGAATTTGTGAGTATTGAGGAGCAAGAAGAGGTGGAACAAAGACTTTAACTGGATTTGAAAGTGACAGGCTCTGGAGGGTCTGTACAGTTGAGAGCATGCAGCTTCACACCTCTCACCATGCTTGATTTATACAACCTGTCCTCTGTGGTTTTGCTGCCTGCAAAGTAGACCTGGATTCACGACATCCCCAAGACACTGTCCACCTTTGAAACTTTGAATACTAATAATTTTTATATTGTTTAAAAAACTAATAATCTGTTTCTACCTTAGGTATAGATAAGCAGCAGAGCATGTGTGTAGGTGGGCAAGAATGCCTCATGCAAAACCTACTATTCTGAATATACTCTATCTTCCTTTATACAGAACATTTTGAGAACTACTCTTTTTCTGTAATAACTATGCCATGTTTCTTTGTTGCAGGCTTATTCTACAGAATTACTAAAGTGCAGAGAGAGTGTCAAACAGAGGCACTTTTTGTGTTTTGAATTTGAAGGTATAAATGCTCTGGTATAGATGGTATTGGCCTAACATCCTAAAAATAAGATGGTTCATGGAAAGAAGATAAATTTTCAAAATTTCTTATGCTTTTTCTTATTAAAAGCTAAAGAATGAATACTCCTTACCTGGTTAGTAAAAAAAAAAGTGTCTGTATTTTTCTGTTTTCTATTCACTGCTTTAAGAAAGTGAAAGTAAAAATTCTTTCTATGAAATTTATTGGATATATTTGATATCATTTGTAAGAAATTATTACATAAATAAATTCTTCTAGGAAAATCTCTGTTCAGACTTTCAGTTGTTGCTGGGTTTATAACTGTACTTTCCCCAGCATAGTTGTATATACTTATGTTCAATTTATGTGCATTGAGTTCAGTTGAAACCAATGATTTCTAGAACAGATTGTGAGGTCACTTTCCCATTTACATGTACTTCAGTAGAATTCTCAGAACTCATGAATGACTGTGTTCAGTGGTGTGTTCTGAAAGTAAGCAATTCTAGGATTTAAAAGTCAATAATTAACTTGATTTGCTTGGAATATCCAAGAGAAGACTAGCTACATCCAGAGATTTCTTGTAGGAATCACTAACACTAGACCTTGTTACTCATTGAATCTTTCCTCCTAATCAGCCTCACAGATCATGATGATGTGTAAACCTCTCCAAACATATTTTCTCATTGGAAACACTTACAAGTTACTCATCAGTGTCTGTGGTAATAATCAACTGGAAAATTTCAGAAAAGTTCTTGTCTCCCTAAGCAAGCTCTGTCATCATAAATGTGGGTGAGATACTAATTGATTTTCTGAAGGGAGTTGAAGTCACTGATCTATGAACCTTTATCTGAGGGTTGTACTGGTGGTCTCAACCATAGTGTCTGTCATGTCAGGAGTTGCACACTGAGCTGAAAGTTCTGCAGAGGAAAAAGTCAGGTGTACATTGTTTTTCATCCTTCATGGCAAAGAAGGCAATGAAGAGAGGTATGGTAAGTGCACACCTATACTCAGGTTTCTGTTTATTGTACATGCAAATCTAGATTCATTTTGCAGTGTGACAATCACAAATTTTGTAAGATGACTCTGTATTTATAAATAGATCTGACAAATGGAACTGAGAAAGTCATCTAATTCTAAGATGTAACTAGAATCTAGCCCTGCCTTGAGGAAATGTTTCTAGGCAGTACACATATGTGATGGGACAAGAACTTTGTCTTCCATAACAGTAACTGTTTTCTTCCTTGTACTTGGGAAAGCTATGTTAAAAATAGAAGTGGCAATGTCATTGGATATCATGAAAAATTCTGGTCTAGCACACATATAGTTCCTGTGATTACCCCCTGTTTAGTGATATTCTGCGCTCACTGTACTCTCAGAATGTGTTTTCTCTTTTTATTCCTGAATTTTCCAGAGTTTAGAGCCTTATATGTGTCAGACAAGAGAATAAGTTTTGTTAATTCCACAATGCATACTGTATTTACAACATTTTATGCAATTTGTAAAACTGCATATTTTACAAATTCTATCTGTCTATTCTTGTTTACAAGTTGTTCATAAGTTTTGATTCATCTACATGACAACAACATTAGTAATTAAAGGTTGTGTTTTTCTTTGGTTTTTTGAGACAGGGTTTCTCTGTAGCTTTGGAGCCTGTCCTGGAACTAGCTCTTGTAGACCAGGCTGGTCTCGAACTCACAGAGATCCGCCTGCCTCTACCTCCCGAGTTCTGAGATTAAAGGCATGCGCCACCACCGCCCGGCAGTCATTAAAGGTTTTAAATGGAATTATATACATCTATGTCTTTGGGATGGAGTTCTCTTGTGTTCACGTGGGTATGAACTTAAGTTAGAGTGTGGAGCCACAGTAAAGCTTCAGTTGTACTTATTCAGACATTTTTATTTTATTATTTTTGAGTCAGGACATCTCACTCATCTGAAATTCTGGTATAATATTATACTTTCTTGTCAGTCTGGGACAGAGTTAACTGACTGTGCCCCTTCCCTACTATTTGAATTATAACTGTGGGCTCCCACCTCCCGATTTTTATGTGAATTTTGGAGATTGAACTTGGATCCTCATTCTCGTAAAATAAGAACTCAAACAGTTTTTCTATGCCCATTGATCTTGGATGTGGTCTCTCTTCTTTGCATCATCCATTTTTTTATTCAGTAACTGGGGTTTGTGTTTCTTATGGATGATTCTTAAACACTGGGTGAATTCCACTACTGCATGTTGTATTCAAGTTCTTCAAAATGTTTGCACTTATTGTGTTAAAAATACATTATTGAAGTTGTATATTTGTTCATAATTTCAGATCAAAAATGAAAACCATTTTGATATGTCACACATAGAACAAGAAACTGAACATTGTACTGGTGTCAATCCCTGGGAACTCTGGACTGAGGCAGGAGGATTGCTGTACAGTCCAGGCATGCCTGCATTACTGAAGAAGACTCTGTCTGAACATACATACAATCAATAAATAGCAGACTTAATTAGCTTCCATTTTATTTAAATCACCACATCAATAATAGTGTTCTCTTTTGTTATTTGCAGTACTGGAAATTATTAGAGATAGGCTCATGACTCTGCTATGTAAAAAGCCCAGAGCAATACTTCCATTAATTGATCTTTGTATAATTCATAATAAGCAAGATCTAGATTTTCAAAGTTAATTTTTCTGCATTTGAGTGATATGGATGAACTCTTGATTTTATGTACATTGTTACAGCATCGCATAAACACCAGTCAATCACTGCACCATTAGAGTACAGGTTTGTACTTTTTGCTTTCAAGTCATTCATTGATTATAAGTTCTGAGCATTATCTGTGTAGGCTTATCTAGTCCATAAAAGCTAGGGTTTCTATATGAAGATTTAATTCTGTTCTACATTCTCATAGCCTCTCATTTGGAAACTTGTGTGATATAATGTGAACCTCATAGCTAGAATTCTTGTTTCATCCACATGATTGCCAAGAGGTACTGTTTCCTATGACTTTTGCATCACATTTCTACTGCTGAGTGATGTACCAGATAATAGAACAGATAGAACTCTGGACTTTCTTCCCATATGTATTATTTATCAATTATTGCCTTATTCTAATTTTGTTGGAGTCATTCATATGTTTTCTCTCCATTGTGTCAGATAAAAATTCTTTATGTACCACTTCTCCTCTCTTTCCTCAACTTAAGTCTATACCACCATTCTTACATGGATGTATGTAGGGCATAGAATTTAAGTAGTTGCATCTTAATGTAATATTACCTAACTTTTTATTTTCACCTCATGGTTAGTGCTATTTAATAAAGGTAATTATCAAACACAGAAAAACATTCTTTTTCTGTTGTAATGTTTTTATTTCAATGTTATTATTGGTATTCAAAAGATATTCACAATGGATTTCTTCCTTGGTGTAGATGGCAAGACAAGACTTTTCTCCAATATGGGTGAACTTGTAGAATTAGGCATTTTCTCATTTTGAACTCACTGGTCATTGTTTCTACCAGAATATATTTGCCCTATTCTTAGTGTTGCTTTTGTGAGTAGTATAATGGGGATTTGCTTCATAAATAAATGCATTTGAAGACTTCAACAGTTCTTACTGACTGTTACCATTAGTTTGAAAATAAGTGTGAGAGGTGTTATGTTACAGGATCTTTATGAGCTGACCACTTTGTGCTTCCAGTCTTTACTTAATGTGATTCTTGTGCTTTTGTGATATCAGGAATACAGAATCTTCTTAATGAAATAAATCCAAACGTTTTCTCTGAAAACTGACTGCTGGAGCAACTGTAAGTAGATTTTGCTCAGTTAAACAATGGACTCTAGGAATTTGGGAATAGGAATAATATTCTTGATAGAGAATACAGTTGGAATTCTGGGAAATGTCTCTCTCCTTTCCTACTACCTAGTTATTTATAACAAGAAGCATAAAATAAAGCCCTTGGATTTAATCCTCATGCATCTCATTATGGTTAACCTCTTGATTATTCTCTCCAAAGGAATGGGCAACACAATGACAATTTTTAGCTTGAAACATTTCTTCAGTGATTGGAGCTACCAATTTTTTATTTATGTGATAAGAGTTTTCAGGAGCATGTCCATTGCCACCATCTTTCTCTTGACTATCTTCCAATCTATCATCATCAGTCCTAGAAACTCCTGTTGGAAGAACCTTAGAGTCAAATCTTCCAAGGATATTGGTCTCTACATTTCTCTAAGCTGGGTCTTGTCCATCATGGTAAATGTTCTTTTACCTTTGTACATGTACATAAAATCAAGAAGGAAAAACATAACAAAAGAGGTAGATTTTGAACACTATACTGTTTTAGGTAATGACAAAATCTCAGTCTCCTTATATATAGTTTTATCAGTGTTTCCTGAACTCTTATTTTCTGTCCTCATTACCTGTTCCAGCAGCTCAATGATTGTCATTTTGTATAGGCACAAACAGCGAATTCAACACATACGCAACACTTGTGCTTTCCATAGTAACTCCCCAGAATCTAGAGCCACTCAGAGCATACTTGTTCGAGTATTCACCTTTCTGGTTATTTATACCCTCTCTACTATCTCACATGGTTGTAGTGCTGTATTGTCCAGTCAAAATTGGTTGCTTATAAAGATCACAGTCATTATAAGTCTGTGTTTTCCCACTTTGAGCCCCTTTGTACTTATGAGTCAATCCTCCCCTCTCTGTAGACTGTTCTTTTTCTGGATAAAGGCTACAGAATCACCTAATGTTATCGTTACTATTTAAATTGAATGTTTATTCAGAAGACAGTTTTGAAAAAAGGAAATGATGCACAAATGCTTTTTGGAAGACATTTTTTTTTCTGTATGAGTTAACTTTTAAGGATTATTTTTGTTTCTTCCACTGGTGAAATTTTCATTATATTTTAATTATAGAAAAACTCTCAGCATCCAGGCCTTTTCACCTTTTATGTTACATGTTTCACATTTTTCTTTGGTCCCGCCTGCTTTGAGAAGTACATGCCCAGTATATTTTCAATTATCTCCATCTTTGATATCAGATAGACTGGTGTGTTACATCCTATGTGCTTTGTACATATAATATATGTTCCATGGAAGAAGATTAAACTCTACAGTCACAAGACACTGCAACCACAGCTACTATGTAAGCCATAAACTTTCAACACAGAAAGCCTCACTGTCCCAACATATCAGTGGCCCAAACTCTTGTTATGAATATGCTCCTGATCATCTTGACTGCAGCCACTCCAGATGTACAAGCCACAGTCTTTCATAAGCCATGTCATATTTACACTCTAACTCATAAGAAAGCCAGAATCCTACCTCTCATGGGAACAGTCAAAAACATGTGATTAAGAAAATGCAAGAGTATCTTCACAGGACTGTGATTGGAGATTTATAATAAAAGTGCAAGCAAGCCATGCTGCTTTGCTAGGTATGCAGAAATTTATTCTGTACTCTTCTTAAGTTAATCAGGAAGGATTTTCTAAGTTCCATCACCTCCATGATGTGACATTCACTCAGTGGAAGATGCTGCCTTCTTTTGTTCTTCATTATGGGCAGAAAATCCTTAGATTCTTGCATAAAATGCACATAAGTCCTTGGAGTTTGCAGCAGCATCCCAGATTCCCAACAGTGTCAGTGACAACACCTGTAATTGCCTGAAGTGGATGAGGACAAGAGAGTAACCATCAACATCAGGGTGTTGAGACACTGGAGGAAGACAACACAAAGAGGTGAGATTATTCATGAGTTACTGGGGGAAGTTTCAGAGTTCTGAAAGAAGTTAGGACCCATGAGTGTACCCAGCAAGAACTCAGCCATTATTTACTTCTTCTAATTATGTCCTACTTTCAGATGTTTCCATGACATCCTAAAACATTAGCACCCAAAATTTAAGACATTTGTGCTTGGCAAAATTTTCATTTTGTTTCAGTTTAAGAAATGTTCCTAGGAAGAGATGATGGACATTCAAGGGAACATAAATGGACAGCAACAAATTAAAGCAAGGTAGAACACAGTACCTTTGAGCCATAACAGGCCCCAGAACTTTGTAAGTGTTATGGTTATATGTTAATGTTTATAGGGTTTTCATAGAACATTAAAACATGTCTGAAAAGGGAGTGCTTTTTTCTTTGACATTGTTTGGCATAGAAAAAAAAGAGTATTTGTAGTAAGATGAAGCCTGCTGTGGGTATAAGGCCAGGAGTGAGATAGTTTGATCTTATGGTAGATCAATTTTCAGTTGTTTGAGGATCCTCCACATTAATTGTTACTTTGTATACTATCAAAGAACAAATACACCCCTTTCCAAATATCGTCACTCCATAAGTTTAGTATATAGCATTTATAAACAAGGTATATTGTCAGACTCCATTTGATCCTTAATTGTCATTCCCATCTCAGACTGCCCTATCCTAAGCCATCATGACTGCATGTACTGGGAATGACACAGAAGGATAACTTAAAAACTATCAGCACTGGAGGCTATAACAAATAAATTAAAATAGACTGCTTCAAGGATATTACATCGCCACTGACGACTCCCAAAGCCTTTTGAGCTTTATAAACATGCAGTCAATTGCTTAGGTGGGAAATTGAATATCAAGGAACCAGGCAGGCTACCATTGTCCTGATTCAACTCTGTTGCTAACCATAGGCAATAACTTCTGCAGTTGGTGTCTGTGTACCTCTCCCAGTCATTCCTTAACCCTACATGAGTATGTTAGATCTCAGATGCAGCTATTTTCTACCAAGAGCAGCAACATCTTTTCTGTTGGTCTTGCTGTCATTGAAAGAAATTATGGCAATCTCTGTTCACTAGCTTTTTTCCTTTTTATTTTTATTATTTATTTATTAAAAAAGAAAACAAACTAGCTTTTACTAAGAGCACTGAGTATTATAGATACCATTACAGATATTATATCTATATTATTATAGATAGTATTACAGATAGAGCAGCCAGTGGTGTGGGGTGTAGCCACTATACTCAGGGCACAGGGCAAAAGGCACCCAGAACTATAGTTTTCTTCAGATGTACTAAGAATCATTAGGAGATATCTACAAAGCCATAGGTCACTGTGGTAAAATTAGTCATTTTTAAAGTACTTCTTTATATGGCCTACCTTAGCATAAGCACCCAGGTTTAATAAATTAAGATGTTATAGCCTGGAGTAATTTGAATCTCTTCTTTCTTTTCAGACTGGATTCTGGATCATCTCCCAAGTCACTTGATGAACTGCAATGGTGCTTCCAAACTACTCATAATCAAACAAATAGCCTACTTCTCAACTGCAACTACTTGCTTCCAAACTATATTGAAAATTTGAAATTTCTGTGTTCTATATTTATGATTGTCAACTTGAATTTTGAACTTTCTAAAGTAATATTTATTCTTTGACATAAAGCACAGAAAACTCAGCCAACAATTCATAATCTCAGAGAACCTAGAAAACAAAGAGGACACTAAAAGGAATATACATGGACCTAATCTACATGGGAAGTCAAAAAAGACAAGATCTCCTGAGTATATTGGGAGCATGGGGACGTTGGGAGAGAGTAGAAGGGGAGGGGAGAGAACAAAGGGAAGTGGAGAAGAATATATAACTCAATAAAACCAATTAAGAAAATTTCTACATGCATACAATGTATCATGACTATTTTCATCTTCTATTCCTCCCAGAATATCTTGCAACACAATTACAAATAAGGGATTTTGACCAAATTATGATGGACTATTTTGAGCACTTTTATTACATTATGTTGACTTAAACTAATTAATTTGTTATTTCGTCTTGTACTCAATGAACTGTTTCCAGTAACAAGCTGAACCTTTTGTGGCAAAACCTCAACAAACAGGTCTGGTAAAATATAAACCCTTATATTTCAGTACTTAGTACTCCATATGTAGGGAGCGGATGACAGGCTGGAATCTCAGGAGATGCAGGACACGCTAATGTAACAGATCCTAAATGATAACCATGTCCAGTATAGTTAGGCAGCTATGTCAATGTGGTGGTTCATAAACCTGATACAGCCACTGTAATCAGAGAATCCTTACTTACCTTCCATCACTCAACTCCTATGTCCTTTAGAAATTCAGACACCCCAAGATCAGCGGCTTCTATGTAGCCTTCTCATCAATAATGCAACCTCTATCATGTTGTTTTTCTACATGCATCTTTGTTCACTCCCTAAGTAAACTCTATAAAGGCCAATTTTAGTTGTCTTGTTGCTCTGTATCTGCCTGCATCATAAATATCTTATCCTACCAACTATGTCCTCTTGTATTGAAAACAAGGGATACAGCTGTGCTCAATTTTCAGTCATTTTCAATTGCTCATGACTTTAATGCCTGTTTGAGCCCTGGCTCATGTCTCCTCCTGATGCATGGCTCTAGAGTTCCTGACATTTCCCCTGGCTTTTTTAAATCCTCTATTATCTCTTTTTCTCCCTACTTCCTTTCATTTTCTTGTTCTTCTTTTCTTCCCTCTCCATTAATAAATATACCAACAATACTCATATCTTTACTAATACAGTTTGAAGATCAAATATCCCCTCTACAGGCTCAATTTTTTAACCCTTTGTACCAATCTGATGCCACTGTTTGTGGAGATCTTAGAAACTTCAGAAGTGTGAAATAACTTGAGGTTATGGAGTATAAGTCAGGAATGTGTCCATGAAGATATATTCTGGCTTTTAATGCAGGAAACCTCTCTTATAATATGATAGGTTGAGACTCAAGACCTAAAAAAAGAAGGCTTTCAAATCAGTCCCAAACTATGGGGAAGACCTTGTTCATCTGGCATTAAGTCATAAACTTCTATACACAAATTATACTTCTTCAATCATATTCTTGCATACACATGGCTCTCAAGTCTGTACACATGGCCTCCAAGTCTTATTCATGACCCAATTATAAGCTTTACATAAGAACTAATCATAAAGCTAATAAAGGTTATTCTATTGTTGAGCAAAACTTCTATCTTATAGACAGTATTAAGGACAGCTATGACAAGACTTGTAGAACCTGAGGCAGTCTACAAGAGGAGCAGCTGGATGAGTTATTAGGAGGTATGGCTAAAGGGAAGTGTCTCAAAGTTCCTCTGGCCACGGCAGATATGCCTAGATCAAGGCCTGCTAAAGGAAATTCTGTAGCTTCACTAGTGAACATAGTGGTAATATGCTTTGAAGCGGGACAGATGTTTTTCAAGATTGTTGTGAAATCCTTAATGATACCACAATGATAGTCCATGCAGTATCCAGAGGTGTGGTTCCTTCCTT
>JAQHUG010000696.1:23428-33907 GCA_028555095.1 Dicrostonyx torquatus | reverse complement strand
AAAATACTTCAAAGTGCCACTCACCTTCAGTTCTGCATTAACTGACACTCAAAGCAAGGTGATATGAATGTGATCAACTTGCCATATCTAGGGAGATAGAAAAAAAATGTTTTAAATCTTCTTCAAACTAGCTGACGAGACCCTGGATTCATCCTATAAAATGATGCCTTAAAAATGAAATGTACTCTATGACTGAAAACTAAGTATGATATTGTCCACAATCCTTCAGTTTAAACAAGAAAGAGATGATGCAATGGAAAGAGAAAATACCCAAATTATGTCTGCACACTGAGATGTGTGCATTCATACTTCACAAATGTGGAGTAAGTTTGAAAGCTGACAGTGACTGACATTTGTTGGCTTTCCAACCACAGGATCTGTACAGAAGCACACATTGTGAACACACTTAAAACATTAACTAAAATAAGGTCCTTACTCTGATGAGTATTTAAAGCTTCTTCATGGCAAAAGATTTTTTGAAACTAAATTGAATACTGCTAGTAAATGTGACAATCCAGGATCATACCAGGTTTACTTTGAATAATTTATTCATCCCTATTTTTCTACTCTCACAGAGCAGTTGATTCTATGCAGATCATGTTGTTTTGAATGTGTTCATCTTTGTTACAGTCCTGTTATAATAATGCTCAAGTACCTGTTCTGATTTACATAATTGTTCGATGTGGACAAGGGTTTTCTGTGTACTGTGAGAAAATATTCTTGGAGAACCCTTGATAAATGACTCTCTAGATACAGAGGGCTATTTTAGGCAATGAAGAGACTTGAAAAAAATAATTACCAGACTGTGCCCTAAAAGATTTATCCTAAGTCTGAGCTTAGGAATACTATGCCAGGCAGAATTTCAAAAACTCAACCTACATACAACTTTTCCTCATAAAATATCATTGTATCATAAATGGATCTCATACTATAAAAATATATTGTTCACAGATAAAAGAAAGTTTTCCAGTACACATTCAATCTGAATCAAATATATTTATTGGTTTTGATTCCAGGAAAAGAAGCACAGTTGTAACTATGAAATGAATCATTGCCATTTTACTTTCATATATACAACATGAAAACCAATTTATATTGAGATAGTATGGAATAGACACAACTCACTGCTGAATACAAGAGAGAGCTTGATATTGGTACCTGTGTAAGAAAGCTGCTTTCTTACACTCAACTATGCATCCAAGAGACTGCATTTTCTCACAAGGTGTAATTTTAGGGAGATTTACCTTAACTGTGATAAATGGATGTATTTAAAAGCAAGAACTTGAAAGTAATACCTTGACATATCCTCATTATTTCTATGGGAAATGTGAAAGCTTGGGAGAAATATTTATAACTCTTTCAAATGACCAAAGTTAATGAAACATAGCACCAGGTTTATTCATTCACTGTAGTTTCATTTATTTCATCTTACTGGAAACATCACTTCCTATAATAAAAGATACTCATCTGTTCCCCTATTCTGATGGATAGTAGGTTCATCTCCAAAATGTTGCTGTACCTCAGGTAGCACTGGGAGGGAGGGTGAGAACCAGGACAAAGTTCTATGGTTCTGTGACTTCAGTTCCCTTCTGAACTTCAGGTTTGCTTTCACTTTCAGTGGTCAATTCTCCACTGGCATTAGGAGCTATTATGATTTGTAAGAGTTGTAAGAGTCTCCAAGCAAACGTCAGGCTTGGCAAGGTACTTATTGTTTAACTTTCCCCAAAGGCAAAACATTTCACATAGAAGTTGTACAAAATATCAATGTCTGTCATATGAGATATTAGTGGAGAAGTCTGAATGGTTCAAAAGACTCCAGACCACAAAAATTATTTTACCCAACAATTAAGTTTAAGGCCCTGAACCTAGCTGGGGCATTTAAATCACCATGAAGACAAATGTAGTTATTCATTAATTATTGAGTAGCTAATAAAATTTCAGTAAAAGAAAAGGTATGTCATAATCTAAAGTAGGAATTATTTCAGTGTTTGAAAACCCAATGCAAAATAATTAGAAATGCTGATATAGAATTAGGATAGAAGATATTTTTCTTGCCCAAGAAATAACAGGAATTCTGAGCAGAACCCTATCTTAGAAGAGTTTATATATGCAGTATTTCTGAAGTCATATATTTACTAAGTATTACATAAACTAATGCTAACTTATTAATCTAAAAGCACTGAAACGATATCAGTGAATTCTACAATTATATTTAATAAGGATAGAAACATTATTCATTGTTCATTAATTAATCAAGAAACAGAAATTTCTTGATTTAACATTTGTACTTTGTCCACTAACAATACCACCTTAGGGGATTTTAGGCCAAGAGTGAAGTTTGAAATAAAACCACTTCTGACATACCTGTAAGACATTGGTTCCCAGATATAACTGAAAGTCACCAATTCATTGGAATATGTTGGGAATGAAGAGAGCTATTGATTTCAGGGTCATGGCTTATTACAATGAAAGACTAGTTGGTACAGTTAGTTATGGCAAGAAGCTGATGAAACAAGAGGCATAAAATGGTTTGGCTTTAGTTAGCATGTGCTAAAACATTGATCCTCACTTTAGCTAACAGAGGATATGAAGACATGTTATTGGGTCCTAACATCTTCCATGGGGGAAGGGGTGAAAAGACATGACATCAATGAACACAGATGCTTGAAGTCAAGTAAAAAGCTTAGAGAAGACGTGTTTATTTAACAGTGGGGGGAAAACTTATACAGTAACCTCCTAGCACTTATGCGTTATGATTTATTGACAGTTGACGTCTCGTGCACATTTCTCATTGACTAGGCATGATCAGGACCTCTGAAAGCACCTGTTGTTAGGCACACAGGACTCACTGCTTGGTAGCTCCTTATTGGCTAAGCACAGACAGGGCCTTTGACAGCTCCAGCTAGACTCCAGGTTGGCTCCTTTTAGTTTGGTAGGCCTTAGTTTTCTACATATCCACCATTTTTATTTATTAAATAGGGTGCTCAATGGGAGCTAGAGTTCTTTGCTCAGGTCTGTTGACCCTGCCTCAGGAGGGCTCAGCAACTAGACTGAGCCTGTCTTTGATTGGCCTGCCAGAGAAATTCTTACCCATTATTGACTACTAGCCCTAGAAGAGCATTCATTCCTGGAGAGCTGCCAGGGTGGCGGGGCTACTAGGCAGTAGCCTTTTAAAATACGATTAAACGGGCATGTGCAATCTCCTGGGGAGGACTGCAAGAAAGATGTCTAAGAGGCATTAACATCTGAAGAGTGGCCTCAGTTGCTGTCTATTGATGTCAGATCTGCTGCATGCGACATTTGAGAAGGATAAGGTTTATGAATAATACCCCATCGACTAATGCATCTGAAAACATCCAGGAGAGATCTAATAGTCTTTTTATATTATGCCAAAGTTTTTTTTTTTAAATGAGGAGTCAAAAGCCATAACCTCTTCCCTTAATAAATCATTTGGTTCAGGTGGCAATGAGAGCAAGAAGGGGGAGTATATACATTACCCATCCCCGAGTTATTCCCTCCATAGTGAAAATAGGCTAATCAATGGCTGAACATACATCTTTTACCAGGACCCACATTGGTGTTGGGAATGCCTGAGAAAAAATACCAACATACCCTCTCCCAAGAGTTAGCAGTGGTCTGGAGGCTGCCTTTTGAAGGAAGCAGAATCTCTCCATCTCATCAGGGGCAGAGGTGTGTTCCTTGATAGGGATGCCCAGTGCTCGTAAGCTGGGCAAAGCCCCTTGTCATCAAAACTCAGAAAGTTCATATGGAAAAGGGCCTCTGTTTATTTTCCCTCAGTACTTTAATTTATTCATTAAATATGTATTACAATCATTTTGTGAAATTACTAGTAAATTAGAAAGAAAGGATTTGGAAGCAAACACAACTGGTTATTGGTATTTATACAGCTGAGTTCCAAAAGTAGCAGATTTAGTATAATAGCAAAAGTGACATTCTATCAAGAGGTAATCAGTAGAGCATGGGTGTCCAACATCAGACTATACAGGAATCTTGGTGAAGTCTACTTCAGCTAGTGAACCAGTTAAAGATCCAAATGTAAGTGGACATTTCCGATTGCAAAAAATCGCTTATTCGTCCCGGCCACCCAGAACTGAAATAATCACACAGAAACTGTATTAATTAAATCACTGACCCATTAGCTCTAACTTCTTATTGGCTAACTCATATTAATTCAACCCATTTCTATTAATATGTATATTGCCCAAGGTTGTGGCCTACCATCAAAGTTCTAGCACTTCTATCTTTGGCAGGAGGTCTATGGCATCTCCTCAATCCACCTTTCTTCATCCCAGCATACTTTTATATTAATTTAATTCAATTCTATTAATCTGTATCACCACAAAGTCATGGCCTACCAGCAAAGTTTTAGCATGTCTATCTCCGGTGGCAGATCTATGGCATCTTCTCGCTCTGCCCTTCTTCATTCTAGCATATAGCCTAGCTTACCCCGCCTAGATCTGTTCTTCCCTGACTTGGCCTCAAAGCAGTTCTTTATTAACCAATGAAAAAAAAATACATAGACAGAAGGACCTCCTACACCAATTTTCTGGTAAAAGGACTTCTTTTAAGGTCAGATGAGGATCTCTCCTATTCTCTGGCGAGATAGTCTTGGCTAACAGATCTTTAAGACCTCTGTTGATCCTCTCCACAAAGGCTTTTCCCTCTAAATTGTAGTGTATGCCAGTGGTATGGGGAATCTTTCAAGAGCCCAGAAAGTCTTTTAATTTTTGAGATGCATAGACAGGGCCATTATCAGTTGTAACTGCTCAAGGTACCTCCTTAACTACCATGGCCAACTTGAGGATCATGATAGTATTGACAGTTTTCTCTCCAGAAAGGGCAAGGGCATAAAAAAATAAGCAATACATATCTATTATCACATGAACATATTTAAGATTGTCAAAGAAGGCATAGTGTGTAACATCCATTGCCAGATGGCATTAGGCAAAAAGCCCTGGGGTTAAACCCCTGTACACTGAAGTGGTCCTAAAGGGGCAAGAGAGGCACAAGTGGCACATGTCCTGGACAAATGTTTGCACTGGGAAACTGGCAATTTTGGAGGACATCTATGCAAATTCTCTGAAGATAGATGAAACTGCTGTTGAAGAATGTTGGCTTGCTCTAGGAGATCCATACTACCTTTTAATATGGTGTCTGTGACCTCATTTTCTCGAGTCACTATTCCAGGTAATTTGTAATGAGATGTAATCTGTGACATGTACCAGGACTCAGTGCCTTGATTTAAGACATCTTGTATGAGCAGCATGGTACTGGTAATGGGGTTAAGTGGATCTTTGGCTCAAGTAAAGGGCACTACGTGAAATGCCTGTACAGTGAACTAGCTATCAGAAAAAAATATTAACAGGCTCAGTCTGGCACTCTACTAGAACCTTAAAAGGGTCCAATAGCTCACCCAATTGAAAAGAACCAGGGTTATGGATAACATATGTAACATCTTAGAAGCCAGGATGCTATATAAGAACAGAATATCTGTCCTTATTGGAATCTGAAAAGGCCAGAGTGGCATAATGAGTGGGAGTGGAGGAAGGGACTGCGTGGGACTGTATCTTGAAAAAAAGTATAGGGATCCCTGTTAAGATCTTGGATTTGGGCAAATGATTCTCAATAGTTTCTATGAATCCTGCAAACATTTCATGGAATGAGATAATGTCTGCCCAGAGGAGGGCCTGGGCATTCTTTAAAGAAAAGGGGAAGACAAGTCTATCTGTTTCTTGTTCACATGTTTTTTATGCCAGCATATGTGCATTAAGCCCATGATGGGAGGACTGATCAAGCTTATAAGTGATTTTGCACAGATGCTGTCTCTTGGCTGGCATGTAAAGGCAAAGTGATCTTTATCCTATTGTGAAAACTAAAATATAATAAGATGAAGGAATAGCACTAGGGTGGTGGAGGCGTGGTTGCTTGGGCCACATTTTATTTCATTATATCATTAACTACAAGGAGATCCCACAGGAAGTTGTAGTATCCCAATCTCCTTGAAATAACAAATATGGGAATATTATGTTTAATTGTAGTTGGTTCTGTGTGTCCCATCTTTAACTGTTCTCAATTAATTCCATTAGAATTGAAAACATTGGTTCAATTATAGCCCACTGTTCCATCCAGATGTCCTGATTTGAGAGCTATGCCAATGGAATAGGGCTCGATCATGGTGGTTTTTCAAGGGACAGTGGCCCTTAGTATTGGAGATGTGACTTATATATAGGACTGCAATTTGTCAAACCTGTCTTTAGGTTTCTTGGTACCATAGAAACAACAGGAAGAATGGCTCACCTGCTACCAACAAAGTTTCTCCAATGAAATAGACAGGTTTTGAATCTTGTTGGCCTCCTACTTCACAAATGGTAAGCCCAGGTATAAATTTCCAATAGGGGAACTGCAGTGTCTCTGTGTCTGTTAATAGGGTGACATCAACACCTATGTCCACCAAGCCTCTGAGAGGTTGTCAATCAAGATAGAGGGTCAGAATTGGGAAGTGTGAAAAAACAGGCAGTGTTCAATAAACTTTGTATGATAAGAGTCTCTTCTTATTAGCGGGGTTGAGGAAGTGCTTTGCATGGAGTTTATAGGAACAGGCACTTCATCAGATTGTGATCTACAATTCTTTGCCCAGTGAAATCCTTTATTGTATCTGGGACATTAGGGTCCTAGGCTTTGCCTGGTGTCATGATGCAGGTGGCCTGGTTTGCCTGGTTTGCCACACCTCCAGCAGGACCTAGGTACTCTGGGGTACTTGGTTACATTGTAGGCGTGCTGCCTCTCTACAAGGAGGGCATACAGGGGAGCACTGAGGGCAGCAATGGGACCACTCCTGGGATCAGGATCTCTTTTGGCCAATACCCCCTTGTGAATGTCCTCATTGTGGACAGCTGTGAACACACTGTGTGTGGGGACATTAAGGCCTTTCCAAACCAATTGTTTGATTAACATTTCTCTAGTCGAGCCCAGTTCTACTCTCTGCTCCACTGCCTAATTGACACATGTGAAAAAAAATCAGTAAATTTCCCTAGCTGTTGAATAAGATTGCGGGAGTACAATGAAGAGTTCCACAAAATACATAACTTAAGAGTTTGAAGGCAGGATAGAAATCTACTTGATGGCCAGTGTGTGCCTGAAGGATGGGATGAACAAAGTGACCTCATCCAGTGAGTGTGTCAGTGGTCACTGGAACATCAATTAGAGGTTTGTTTATGCTTGAGCTTCATGATCAGATGTCCAGCAAAGAATAAAGGCCAGCTCCAGCACAGCTTTGAGCAGCATGCAATACATGGGCACAGGAGACCACTTCCTACTTATAACCCCAGTGGCACAGAAAATAAGAGCAACAATGAATAAATGGGGCATCCTGAAACTGAGAAGCTTCTGTAAAGCAAGGGACACAGTCATTAAACAAAAAAGGCAACCTAGTGAATGGAAGAAGATCTTTACCAACCCCACATCGGGCAAAGGTCTGATCTCCATAATATACAAAGAACTCAGGAAACTAGACATAAGTTCTAAATTACCTGATTAAAAAATGGGGTAATGATCTGGATAGAGAATTCTCAACAGAAGATGTTTGAATAGCCAAAAGATACTTAAGGTCATGTTCAACTTCCTTAGCAATCAGGGAAATGCAAATCAAAACAACTTTCAGATACCATCATACACCTGTCAGAATGGCTAAAATCAAAAACACTAATGATAGCCTTTGCTGGAGAGGATGTGGAGTGAGCAGAACACTCCTTCATTTCTGATGGGAATGAAAACTTGTGCAACCACTTTGGAAATCAGCGTGGCTGTTTCTCAGGAAATTGAAAAATCAACCTACCTCAGGATCCAGCAATACCACTCTTTGGAATATACCCAAGAGATGCCCAATCGTAGTACAAAAGCATTTGCTCAACTATGTTCATAGCAGCATTACTTGTAATAGCCAGAACCTGGAAACAACCTAGGTGCCCATCAATGGAAGAATGGATAAAGAAAGTGTGGAATATATACACATTACAATACTACTCAGCAGTTAAAAAAACAATGACATCTTGAATTTTGCATGCAAATGCTTTCTATTTCTATTTGATGAAATAGAACACACTATCCTTAGTGAGATAACTCAAACCCAAAAAGATAATTATGGCATGTACTCACTCATTAGTGGACTCTAGCCATAAACAAAGGACATTAAACTTATAGCTCACAAGCCTAGAGAAGCCAAATAACATGGTGAACCCAAAGAAAAACATATGTAGATCCTCATGGAAATTGGAAGCAAACATGATCGCTGAGCAAAAGTTGGAAACACATGGGTAGGTATAGGGGTGGAGGTAGGAATGGGGATGGGGAAAGAAGACAGGAGGGAAGGAGAAGGGAGAAGGGAAGGACTAGGGAGAGCTTGGGGAAGTGGAAGGGTGGAGATAAAGGAAGGGTGGATATTGGAGAAGGGAATATGATATCTACATTAAGGGAGTCATTTTAGGATTGACAAGAGTCTTGGCTCTAGAGGGGATCCCACGTGTCCACGGGGATGTCCCCAGCTAGGTACATGGGCAGCAGAGGAAAGGATGCCTGAACTAGCCTTGTCCCATAGAAACATTGATGAATATCTTGATCATCACCATAGAAATTTCGTCTGATAAATGGAGATAGAGACAGAGACCCACATCAGAGCAATGGAGTGAGCTCTCAAGGTCCAGTGGAAGAGCAGAAGGTGGGAGAAGATGAGCAAGGAAGTCAGGACTGCGAGAGTTTGGTCCACACACTGAGACAGTGTGCCTGATCTAATGGGAGCTCACCAAATCCATTTGGACCGGGACTGAATGAGCATATGAACAAACCAAACTCTCTCAATGTGGCTGACAATGGGAGCAGACTGAGAAGCCAACGATAAAATGGCACTGGGACCTATCTCTTCTGCATGTAATGGCTTTTTGGGAACCTAGTCAATTTGGATGCACACCTTCCTAGGGCGAGGTAGAGTGGGAAGGGCCTTCAACTTCCCACAGGACAGGGTACCCTGCCCCTTCTTAAGGAAACAGGGGGAGGGAGGATGAGGAATGGGGGAGCGGGAGGGTACTGGGAGAAGGGAAGGAAGTGTAATTTTTTTTAATGAAAAATAAAAGAATATGAAAGAAAAGAAAAGAAAAAATATTGAATCAAGTACTTAAAAAAAGATAATGTCTAGAAAACTGTCATAATCCTTGACTTAGGGAGAGATGTTAACTTTTTTCTTTAAGGACAACAATTATCTTGTCTTTAACTCTGGAGATTGACATATACATTCTCTTTCAAAGATATTGCTGTTTTCCTCTTGCGGCCATCGCTGGATCACAGCTGCCAAAATGAAATTCAATTCCTTTGTGACTTCTGACCAGAGCAAGAACCGCAAACGGCATTTCAATGCACCTTCTCACATTCGGAGGAAGATCATGTCTTTCCCCCTTTCCAAAGAGCTGAGACAGATGTACAATGTTCGATCGATGCCCATTCGAAAGGAAATGACGAAGTTCAGGTTGTCCGGGGACACTACAAAGGCCAGCAGATTGGCAAAGTGGTCCAAGTATACAGGAAGAAATACGTCATCTACATTGAACGGGTGCAGAGAGAAAAGGCTAATGGCACAGCTGTCCACGTGGGCATCCACCTAAGCAAGATGGTTATCACCAGGCTAAAGCTGGACAAAGATCAAAAGAAGATCCTGGAAAGGAAAGCCAAGTCTCGAAAAGTAGGAAAAGAGAAGGGCAAATACAAGGAAGAAACAATTGAGAAGATGCAGGAGTAGGGGCGTCTCAGTTTTCATTAAAGACTACTTGAGAAAAAAAAAGATATTGCTTACACAAATCCAATGAATGAAGTAGGTAGATAGGAGCATCTATGTATAAGTAATAACAAGCATGATAGAGTCAAGTAAATTTATTTTTTATATCAGTTTGTACCACTGTATATCACTGTTTGCTTCTGACAAAGGTTTCTAATGCATATACTTCTCCACCATTCTCTTCCTGGAAATGCACACCAATTTTCCTCAAGCAGCAGTGCTTATAATTTCTATATATGGAGCACATTATATCTGATACAGGCCAATATGTTCCACCCAGAGGTTCAAAAATAAACAAATGAGATTCAACCACATATTACAGCTTACCTTAGGATGACAAATGGATTCTACATTAATTTATATACTAAATTTTGAAAGAAATTAATGAATAAATTATTAGATAATATACAAAATTTTCAAATCTTAGTACTTATGATATAATTACATGATATTTCAATTCTTCATACAGAAAAAAAGGAATTTATGTATAATGATGGAGTTATGACTCAGGATAAAAGGGCCAAGTGTGGGGAAACACATAGAAATCATGGTTGTGATGCTCATTAGCCACCATCCACTATTATATTCATGAGCAATCACACCCTGTAAGATAGAGGAGAGGGCATAAAAACCTAGAA
>JAQHUG010000695.1:310677-330183 GCA_028555095.1 Dicrostonyx torquatus | reverse complement strand
CACACTCACACAAAACAGAAAGGATATCAAATGAAGGCAGGATAAGTACACCAACACAAACGGACTTCAAAAGCGTGAAAGTAACATGACATTTTTTTGAGAATCAAGGAGGATGGTCCATATATTCATGCTACTATCAAGAAATAAGACCTAGGTTAGGCATGGTGGCACAGGCCTTTAGTCTCACCATTTGAGAGGCAGAAGCAGGTGGATCTCCGTGAGTCTGAGTCCAGCCTGAACTACTTGCAGGTCAATCAGGGCTAAATATTGAGACCCTGTATTAAGGAGGGTAGAGAGAGGAAGAGGGGAGGGAGGGAAGTCGGTCATGAATAGGTCAGTAGTCACTTATGGTCTTGCTGTAGTGAAGTAATTAAAAGTAACCTGACCTGGGTGTGAGTAACGTTTGTCAAAATCAAGGCAGCAGTATAATAGAACGTTCTGTCGGAAGGCGTTCAGTTTCCTTCCGCTTAATTGGGAAGACCCCGGGGCAATTCTGGAAACAGGTTGCTCAAATGCATTGATCAAACGCTGCTCAAACCCAGAATGCCGCAAGTGAGCTTGTAGCAAAATATCGCTGGGCAGAAGGACGATAGTGCCGTGACTCGGATTCGAACCGAGGTTGCTGCGGCCACAACGCAGAGTACTAACCACTATACGATCACGGCGTGCCACGCGCCCGGCGATGATCACCCCGTTGGCGCTGGTGCTGTTGACCAAGCCTCAGTCCCATTCAGCCCGGTCCTGCCCTGCTCTCTGTGTTTGTTCACGCCAAGCACTGGGTAGGGACGAGCTGTCCGCCCCATTGGGATACATTCAGTCCTGCCCGATTAGTCTCTGCTGGTTTCCGAGGCTTCGCTGTCCTAAACAGAAGTGACTTCTCCCCGCTGCATTGGGAGCGGCACCGAGTGCACGTGTCTTTCTGTGCCTTAGTTGCCTGGTGAGGGCAGATGCTAACTGTAAAATCAATGTAGAGTTCAGGTTGACCCCATCTCCAGTGGAGAGCCAGGTATACTAACACACATCTGTAATTCCAGCGCTTGGAAGGTAAAAGGCAGTAGGATCAAGAGTTGAAGGTAATCCTCAGGCACAGAGAGCCAGAGAGTCTGGGGTACTGTCAGGAAAGAGAAAGGAGGGGGGTGGAAGAGGAGGAGAGGGAAGCAGCAGCCACCAAAAAGACCAGGGTAGTGTGGGGGCGGCTGATGCCATTAAGGATGGCAAACTATAAGTATCTTCAGAGCCTCTATGCTAGAGTTTTGTGTCAATGACACAAGCTGTAGTCATTTAAGAGGAGGGAACCTCAATTTAAAAATGCTTCCATAAGATTGGGCTGTAGCCTGTAGAGCATTTTCTTAGTTCATGATTGTTGAGGGAGAACTCAGACCATTGTGGGTGGTGCCATCCCCGGGCTGGAGGTCCTGGGTTCTATTAGAAAGCACACAGAGCAAGCCAGTAAGCAGCTCCCATCCATAGCCTTTGCGTCAGCTCCTGCCTCCAGGTTCCTGTTCTGAGGAGATCCTGTCCTGGCGACATTCAAATGAAGGACCACAATGTGAGAATGTAAGCCAAATAAATCCTTCCCTCCTCAAACTGCGTGGGTCACTGTGTTTCATCAGAGCAATAGAAACCATGAATAAAAGAGGCTCGCTGGAAAAGCGGGCCTGTCCTGTCCAGGGAAATCCAAATAACATCTATCTGAAGCTTCTCTAAGATTCTCGACCAAGTGGGTGCCAGGTTCTGAGCTTTGTCAGGGGGGCAGGGATATTGAGAGTTCAGATAGGACCTTGCACATACCAAGCACGTGTTCTACACTGACATACACACAGTTCATTTGTTCCTTTGACAGGTAAAGTTGGTATTGTAAATTTAGCAAATTCAGCATAATTAGAACTTTGAGTTGGAAATAAAGCTAGGACTTCTGTAAGCTAAGATAAAATGCCACCAGTAAGTTCTACAAAATTAGGAAATTCAGAATCACAATAGGATAGAGCTCAGACCAGCGTTATCCTAGAGTCTGGACCAAGTGGGTGCCGGGTTCTGAGGGACACGAGGGGGCTTCTCTAGGAGGACACAGCCTTCCCCTGGTCTTAGAGGAAAGCACACTGCCTTTGAAACGACACTGGCAAAGGAAAGGGGCCACGGTAGCCCAACCCAGAGATCTTGATGGTGGGAATTACTCCCCAATGCCAGGGCAAATCTGAAAATGGAGAAGACTCCAAAGCAGAAAGATGTTGAGTTGGGAGTTTATAGGAATTAAAGAGTCACTGTCCTTGCAACTTTTCTTGTTTCTGAGGTTCGTTTTTCTCCTGTTTGAAAATGAAAAATTGGAACTAAAGTTCCGCATTTCGCCTCTCTCAACTCCTTTATTTCAAATTCAGTAAAGATCCACAAGACTATTGTAATCCTGTTCTGAGCACAGTTTAAAGGGTGAAAGAAAACCACGGAAAAGAGAAGCTGCTAAAAGGCATTCATTCCCTGACCGGGAATCGAACCCGGGCCGCGGCGGTGAAAGCGCCGAATCCTAGCCACTAGACCACCAGGGACATGAGCGACTTTTTCGCTTGACCCCCTCGAGGAAACTTTACTCGCTTTCTTAGGCTGGCGGGCCAAGCATTGCGCCCGCTCCTCCTCCTCTCCCATTTACTGTCTGGGTACAGGTCTGCCTCTGAAACCAACAGACAGGGAGCGCATATGGAATCCACTCCACTCCAGCCTTCGCACCAAGTGCGCCTAGATGGCACATCTCTTCCTCTGAGCTTCGGCGTCCTGGTGGGTAAGCTGTCGGGTTGACTCAGCGTGTAGCGAGCGGAGTCCTCCTGGTTCCTGTCATGGGAACCGGCTCACGGGACGCTCATGCAGGGAGGGGCTCTTTTCCCTCCCCTGTCACCTCCATCGCACAGCGGACAGGCACCGAAGTACTCCAGGGTCAGACTGGGCTCGTTCCTCTCACCGTGTTGGTTTCTCTGCGGCTCCAGCCAGCCTGCCCCGCAGCTGTGAGGTCTCAGGGTGAGATCCAGGCGAGTGGACTTCAGGAAGAAGACCCCCTTGGTTTTCAGACCCGGACGCCTGTCAGCCTGGAGGCATTTAGGCGGAGATGAGACAGGTGGGATTCTGGATCTAAGGCTGCGGGGACGGCTCCGGCTGCTGAACCTTGGTGGATCCCAGCGGAGAGCAAGTTGCTGGCGGCGTCGCAGTGTTCTTTAACCTTCACATTCCTTTCCACTCCCTCTTCTTTCTGCCTCTTCTATCTTTCTCGGTCTCTTTTAGAAAATTGTTCTTTTCTGTTTTGGAGACAGGTCTTACTACGTCTGTTCTGGAACGCGCCTTTAGACCAGATTGGTTCTCCAGCTCATCGAGCTCCGCCTTCCTCTGCCTCCCGAAGGTCTTGATAAAAGGTTTGTCCCACCACGTCCCAGAAAGTCGTTTTTGAGCAACTGTATCCGGTGGGATAGCGAAGAAGGTCCTGCTTGGCATGTATGGAAACTGCTAAGGGGTCAGGAGAACAAGCCGACGCTGTTCCTGGTGGATTTGTCGCCAGGAAAGTATTTTGTTGTACCCAGTGCAACTCTGTCCGCAAAGCTCCTGCCACTTCGTGTCCAGGTTCGATAGAGCAAGTGCTCTCCAGATGCTTGACAATCTTTCCAGACCAAGGGAGTGGGGCCTCGATGGACTCTGGGCGGGCACCGAAGGAACCCACCCAGGAGGGACCGTCCTTCCTCCTCCTCGCAAAGGCCGTACCTAGGGACTCCCGCTCTGGCCTGCGGTCCCGACTGTCACGAATGTTTCCCGTTCCGTAACGAAGCCGCTACACGTTTGCCCAATGCTTACAGCACTTAAAGGAGCCTCCGGGCCCCGACGTCCGAGCTCAGGGTAATGGCGGCCGTCTATGACAGTGGACCAGTTTGGGTTTCTTGGCGGAGGGGGACCAGGTGAGAACTGCGGCCGCCGGCGTCCTGGGATGAGCGCTTCCAACAGTGAGAACCTCAGACCCGGTTCTTCCCCTCGCATCCGCGGCGGCCTGAAGAGCTCTAGCCCTTGGTCCACAGGGATTCCCACCGCTCTGGCTTGTGAATAATATTCAGTTACACCTTGGGGATTTGGGCAGTGTAAATCATACAGACACTTGGAGAAAAAACACGGACCCAAATAGCCAAATTGAAGCAAGCTTTTTTATTTGTG
The DNA here is from genome assembly GCA_028555095.1 of Dicrostonyx torquatus. NCBI lineage: Eukaryota > Metazoa > Chordata > Mammalia > Rodentia > Cricetidae > Dicrostonyx > Dicrostonyx torquatus. Next base: position 326,007 of record JAQHUG010000695.1, on the reverse strand, counting down.
TAAACTGGCTCTATCCCCCTAAGGCGGGGTTCAAAAGATCAGCCTTGGACATGGGGAAGATGAGGGGGCTTTTGTTGTTGTTGTTGTTGTTTGTTTTTATATATAGTTCAGGGGTAGGGGGTTTCCCAAATGGAGAATTTGTCAGGAAAATAAGCAGCGGGGGTGGGGTGGGGTGGCGTGTCACAGAACTAGAATATAAAAATATAACAAGTTGGTCATAAAAACCTGAAACAAAGGCATGGTTACAAGACAGTCATAACCTCTTGAGACAGAGGTATGGTTGTCATTTTCTGGAAAAGGATGTACAGAACCTTAAGGTGGGCATAGTGCAATCTTTGAAAAACAGATTTAATCATAAATAAAAGGCTGGAAACGATTCCATTTCTGTGCTGGGCCCTTTTGGGACCTTGAACTACACCCCAGCCCCCAGGATAAGCTGAAGGCCGTAAGACCCCTCTTTAGGGGAAGTATTGCCTAATGGGGAAACCTAACTTACACAAATTTGCTAACTGCAGCCCATTCCCCAACTCAACTTCCCCTATAAGCTGGACAATATTTCAAGCAGCCCCTGCAGTTAGCCCAGGGTCATCAGATGTCTAAAGGATGTAACCAGGGGAAGCTGTTGCTATCCCCCTTAGATACCATAGCCTATCAGGAACTAACAGCTGGGCTTTACCTCACCTGTAGCCAATTGTGATATAGGATATGTAATTTTGTATTTTGAGACTCTAACCTTATGACTGCTTTGTGGTTTTTGTCTTTATAAACCCCTTACAACAGTAGACAAGGCCCTTCTCCCTCCATCTGCCCAGTCAGACTGTGAGGACACAGGACACACGCTGGCTTATACTTAGTAAGATTTTGGCTCCATAGTGGTCTTCTTGGGGGTCCTTGGACTCAGGCACAACAATAAACAGGAATGAACCTAGTTTGTCTTTACTATAAAATTGCTTTTAAGCCCAAGATGGGGTCAGGCTGGTTTATCAGTAGTCCCCAGGAAAGCAATGCCTTGGGGACATTTGCAAGTTTTAAAGGTCAGGCTGAGAGGACAACAGGGTAAGTCCTGGAGCACAAGACTGCAGAAGAATGGCAGGGAAGCCAATGTCCGTGCAAACTACAAAACAAAACAGGTGTTAACTAAGCAAACAAAGCAAAGACAGGGAATCTCCAACTCTGTCCCTCTGTCTCTCTGTCCTGCCAAACACAAACACCCACATACATGCACACACACACTCCTGGGCTTTCTTAGCCATATAGTCATTGCATTCCAGACTTAGCTATGACTGTGCCTCAAAACCAAACAAAAAGAACAAAACTAAAGAGAAAAAGTAAGATAAGCATTATGAGAATCAGAAACGTGTCTACAGTCACTGCAAGTTTGTCAATATAAAAAAAAAAAAAGACGATTGAAACTGTAGTGGTCTGTCTTGTCCCTTTAAGAGGCAAGCCCCGCCCACTCCCTCTCCCCTCCCCGCCCTTCTGCTGAGGCAAGCCCTACTTCCTTCCACTTAGAGCCTGGTTCCTTCCTTTGCTTCTCTCTCCGGAAGATGCCCTGGCCTCCTTTTCTCTCCCCCACACTCTGTTTCTCTCTCTGTCTCTCTCTGTCTCTCTGTCTCTGTCTCTCTGTCTCTCTCTCTCTCTTCCCCTTTTCTCCCTTCTTCCCCCTTCCCTTCCACAACCCACTAGATAAATAACCCACTTTCTCTGCATGGCATGCTCAGCTCCCTGTCTGGGACCTGCTGGCCTTCATGGCCTGCAGGCCACTTGGGGAACCACAGCATTTTACCGCCACAGCTCCTCGTGGCCCGCTGCAGCCACTCAGGGACCGGTGCCATTTTACTTTTACCATAACAGAAACTGTGTAAACACAACAGTTTCATGGAGAAAAGAGAACTTAGCTTGAGGATCGAAGGAAGACAAACAGTAGGGGGTCTTGTCAGCAGATACCCAGGAGAAGAAAGAGGCACAAGCGCTAAGAAAAATGACCATTGAACAGTCCAAGACTAAGACTATAGAAATATAGTCTCAAAATAAAGAAATATAAAGTGGTAAGCCTAGGAGAATGAGAGCAGGCTGTCAGCAGCTTTCTCAGCAGTTTAAGGATTAACTGTTAACAGTGGGTTACTTTGCTTTGTGACCCATAGCTCTGTCTGCAAGGCTGAAGTGAACCTCTGCAAACTGAGGGTCTGCTTTTATAGACAACTCCTCACCCCAGGCCATGAGGTGCGACTGACATGAGCTAACTTTTAAATGATGGGATGTACAGGACTTTTTGGTTGTGCATTGTCCTATGTCCTTCCCCGCTGCGCAAAGCTGGCAGTGGCAGGGGAGGTGCAGAGCTTAGGTAAACACCATCAGAAAGTGCCAGAGAGAAACAATGGGCTAAATACAAACACAGTTGAACTGAAATCCCTGTTAATGAATATGGTACAATAAGCAATGTGTGTCTGAGTTTTACCTCGAGATCATAGAAATTCATTAGGTATTTTGTTCATACCTAATGCTTGCTTCTTGCTATGAAAAGGAGTTTGGAAACCGCCCATTGCCACAGCCATACAAGCCCATCAGCTGTAGCTGATAAGCTTTGTGTGTCCCATGGAGACTTTTTTCATTTTCTGGGGTAAAGTTTGCTTCTGGTTTAACAGCCTCGGTGGACTGTCCCTCCATCATTTGCGTGACCTTCCCGGACCCAACACCATCACTGCAAATTCATGGATTCAGCAAAAATAGTTTTCAAAAATCAAAGAAAAATCAAAGGATTCTTAGAGGTAGGAAAATCAGGGCCTCTACTGCTAGCAGTTCTACCCGAGAGGATTGGCTGAAAGTGCTCTAAATATAAAGGAAGTTGTAGCACCTGCACCATGGGACAGTTTGTGAGCCAGGCAAGGGGCTGGAGATTGAAACACATATACACACAGAGAGAGACACAAGTCATCCTTGAAACAAGAATGCCGACTTTATTGTGCTCCAGGGAAGCTTATATAGGGATCCTTAACTGACAGCCACGCCCCAGCTCTTGGGATTTTCAGCTGTTAACCCACCAGAAGCCACTCCCCTGCCATCAGAAACTTTTGAGGGTCTGGTGCTCAGAGCAGCTGCAGGCACAGGAAAACAAGGCGTTCACTCCGGCAGACAAAGGGTTCTGAGGCAGGCAAAGAAAGTCAAGGGGCCAGAAGTCTGCAGCCCCCAACAGGAAGTGATGGCAGAAGGATCCTTGAAACATAAAAAAAAACATACATACATACATACGGGGCAAACCTCCCAGGAATGCCCTCCTCCATTTACAAGCTGCATATATCCATGGAGGGCTGAGCTGAGGTTCTTGTGGTGATGCCTGTGATGGACAGGGATGATGTCACTTGGCACAATCTACGATAACCTAGGAAATATATATGGGGGTTATTGTGATTGTGTTAGGATGGCGAGACCAGCCCACTGTGTGTGACATCAGTCCCTGCCTGGGGTACTGGACTACATGAGAGATGGGAGGGAGCTGGGTGACCACAGGCACTCATTCCTCTTTGCTTCCAGGCATGGCCAGCTGCTTCAAGTCCCTGTCTCTGGCTTCCCCACCATGATGGACCTTGAACTGTGAGCCAGAGTCAGTCTTCCCTCTCTTGTTTTGCTTCTGCTATCACACGGGATCACAGCAGTAGGAAAGAAGCAAGGCAAAGTCTGGTGAGCAGAGTTTAATGTCCTGGACTGTGGGCTCTGATACCTGCTAGCCAGGGGATGTCATGGTTTTGTACCTGGCGCCCGACTATTTAGAAAGACAATAGCCGAGGTTTTTGCTCCAGCCTCTCTGATTCATTTGTAGATTGCCCCAGGAAAGGTATCTATCTCCGAGCTGATGTGTGAATGCGAGTGTGGGGGCTGAGAGAGATGCCCAGGAAAAAGGAGTAGAATAGAAAATCCCCGAGAGGGGAGAGAAAAAAGGACAGAGCGAGGAATAGGTTAGAAGGTACATGGCAGAGCAGAAATAGAAAGCAGTTTCAGAGAAGAAATGGTTTTAAGAGAGCCCAGAGAGCAGAATGGTTTTTAGGGAGAATAATAAACGCAAGGCTACGCTAAAGAATGAGAGAAGTCTGAAGCGGCCTTTTAAACTGTAATGGTGTGAAAGCCTGTTTCTTTCCACGCGTCTCCGGGGACACATTTGGGGAAAAACATCAGTTTCTATGTTGGGGCGACGGTCCCCGACACTGGACTAGTGGAGGAGAGGGCTGATTCTTTGTCCTGGAACTCACTCTGTAGACCAGGCTGGCCTCCTGGGATTAAAGGGACTGGCCACCAGTTCCCTGCTGCAAGCTCTCTTTTAACCTCCATAGCCCTGCTGTGCCCCCCCCCCGTTAGTAAATAAATAAATGTAATGAAATTGTCCATGAAATGAGGGGGGGAGAGAGAAGGTAAAATACTTGCCCTACAAATCGAGACTTGAACTACACCCCCAGGTTAAAAGGCTTGATATGGTGACACATGTGTAATCAAAGCACCCCTGCAGCAGGGTGGAGGCAGCAAAAGGAGACTCACCCAGAAGCTCTTGGGTCAGTGTACCAAGCTTTTTCTTTTGGGCCACCACCCAGCTCCCAAAACATGACATGAAGACTTTTTACTAGTTATGAATGCAGACCCTGTATCAAACAAAACAAAGCATCTTACAAATTCTATAATTCTTACATAGAATTACACACACACACACGTTTCTTTTATAGTATAAAAGAAATGCAGAGGCAGGCTGGGCATGGTGGTGGTGCATGGCTTTAGTTCTAGCACTCATGAGGCAGCAGCCAACAGATGTCTGTGAATCCCAGGCCAGTCAAGGCTACACAGCTAGAGACTATCTCAATAAACAAATAAAATCAAAAGAGAAAGAAACACAGAGGCGTTCCCTACTCCTGCTGCCCTACTAGGTGCTAGGATCGACCCCAGTAGTAGGCTGTGAGTGCAGTGGAGATCAGGGTAAAGCAGTGATAGCTAAGTACTTCCCTTTAGGTCTAGAATCCTCAACTTTCGTCTTCCAAGTGTCCAAACTAGTCAAAGGAAACCAGGCTAAGTTTGTTTGGAGATCCAGGGGAATGACTGGTTCACAGTTGGCAGGTATGTTTCCTGCCTCTAATCACATCTCTGCTGCGGTGGAGGCATCAAGCGACTTTCTCATCAGCCTGGGTGAGAAATTTCCAGGCCGTGTCTAAAAGAAACTAAGTAAAATGGACAGGGACCATGTTAGCAACAGTCTCTATCCGGCACCGGAGACAGGATACTTCTGTAAACTTTCTTCACCAACAGTTGTTGGTGAGGAGAGTTGTCTACTGTTGACCCTGGAGGAGGTTGGGAGTGGCTTGGGATGGTTTCTTTTCTGTTTCCTGAGGTGTAGTTGGCAAACATTTCAGTAAGTTAAGGAAGGCATTAAAACTAGTCGTCCCTGGGTGGGCTTGAACCACCAACCTTTCGGTTAACAGCCGAACGCGCTAACCGATTGCGCCACAGAGACGCTGGAGGAGAATGCGAGGGAGGCTGGATGCTGAGTAACGCGTCACCAAGTCCACCACGCCTTGCAGTGATCACAGGGGAGTTCAGTCCTCAATAGCGGGTTGTGGTGTTCGCTGCGGTGCAGCAGTTGGGACGCAGCCCGGCCCGCTTCCTGAGCTCTCGCGGACGTCATGAACCCCGCAAGTCCTGCCCGCACCTTCCGATGCTGGGGTCGCGCCGCCACTCGGGGGTCTGGGGGGGGGCACGCTGTCGGGGTCGCGGCCGAGTGAAGATGCCCGCGTACGCTTTAGGATCGATCTTTCGCAGCCCCCTAGGGCTGGTTATCCCAAGCGTGTGCCTGAGTCACTGCACTGTCCGGGCTTGGGCCTGAGAGACAAACGTGGGAAAGGCCATGGGTAGTAAGGAAGGTCTGGTGCCGCGGTCCAGCCTGGGTTCAGGAAAGGGGTTCGGCTCGAGAAATAAATTGTCTGACCAGGCCCCGAAGAGTTTTAGCCGTCTTTATTTATTTATACATCAAAATAAGCATGTTTTTCCACATTAACAAACAAGTTTTCTCCATTCTCCAACGTTAATCTCCAGCAAAAACGAATATGCGAAATATGTTTTCTTCCAACTTTTACATCACATCTTTAAACCAAAAACACTTATCATTTTGTTAGCTTGGCCGAATATGGAGCCAGGTACATCCTGTCTTTACAAAACTAAAAGGTGATTGACAAAGGCACACATTTTTAAGAAAAACAATCCCGTTCAAAACACATTTACAGAAATGGGGTGATCTGCCTCCCATCCTGTCAGCCCTGAATCAGAACAGCTGCTGGGGTCTGAAGTGACCGCTGGCATCTCCAGACAAGAAACCTGAGAGGCTTCAGCTCCCAGAGAACTTTAACGGAAGATATTAGAGAAAAACTGAGGTTTCCAGGAATGATCTTATCTGTCCCATGCATGATTAACAAAATAACACTAAAACCGCTAAGAGACTCACCAATCCTTATAAGAGAGAACAGTGCATAGGCCGCATGGTCCCAGCAGTCTTCTGTGCTGTCCTGACGTCCACTGGTCCTTGCCAAGTGAGACTGTCCCCGGGGGCTTTGCCTCATGTGGAGACCCGTTGTACAAACACTCATATACTGGTCTGAACCTAGGCAGGTGGGCGCTGCCCGAACGGGAGTGAGCAGGCGTTCGTTCTTGTACGCAATTTACACAGCTATTTGTTCAAGAGACGAATGTTTGTAGTGTTACTGAAAACTGTTCTTTTGCAAAACATGAGCGAATACACTACAATTTAATAATTTTGAATTTATTTATGTTATTTTGGGACAATACCTAGTTATGTAGCTCAGGCTGACCTAGAATGATTCTGTAGATCAGACTGGTCTGAAACTCACAGAGATCTGTCTGCTTCTGTCTCCCAAGTACTGGGATTAAAGGTAAATGCCTCCACACTAGGTTTATAATCAATTATTAAAAGTAAGTCAGAAAATAAGACTCAGCCTTTCCAGTTTGACATACGGTATTTTAACATGGGCAAGTATGGTCTAATGATGAGCCAGCATGCCTCCATCTTGTGCTTAACAGCCATTGGAAGGAAACTAGCCCCCTTGAGCATATGGCTTTGGCAGGCCTTGCTCTTCTCCCCCATTCCTCTGCTTCGCTAAAAACCTTGAGATTACATTCTTGAAGCTAGCCACCAAGGTCTGTCTAGTCCCTTATTTGGCCACTTCCTCCTCCTCCTGAGGCTGACTACCAAGGTCCAGCTATCAAAGTATTAAAGTCCAGCAGTCGAAATCCCCATTTGACTCACCTAATTAACATGCCCAATTAAGATTAATTCATCCTGACATGAGTTTTCCCCTTTACCTCTATAAACTGGCATTTGCCTATGGGCCATGTCCATCTCCTCCCTTCCCAGAGACAGTCCTTTGCCCCTCTGGGACAAATATTCCTGCCCCCTTTCCCTTACCCTTTTCTCTCCTTTTCCTTGTTCCCTTCCCTTTTTCTGGGGCAAATAAATCTCTTTTGTGCTGAGAAGTTGGTCTTGGGGCTCTTGAGCCAATACTGGTCTCTTAGAGCCATCTTATAGTAAAGACGAACTAGGCTCATTCCTGTTCATGATTAACCCTCTGTTTCTCAAGGATTGGGCAATGCCCCACCTTAACAAGTGGTTCTGTGCTGTCTGTTCCAGGTAACAGAAGCCATGCCTTTGTTTCAAAAAGTTGGAATGGAATGACCATCTTGCAACCCTCCCTTTGTTTCAAGATTGTTATGAACACCTTTTATGAACAAGTTTTATTTCTGTAATCCCGCCTATTTTGCCCGCCAAATCCCCCATTTGTAAACCACCTGAACTATAAAATCCTTGTCTTCCTCATATCCAATGCTGACTTCTTGAAGCCCATATTAGAGGGAGGCAGAAGGCATAAATAATCAAAAAAGCTTGCTTTAATTAGTTGCATGCTTGAATTCACTTGAGCATGATGGTTTAAGTTGGTGGTCCTTCACCTCACATGTTTGGGATTAACACTAGCTTGAATGGTTTATGTAAACCTTAATATAATTGCTTGTGCTTAACTTTGGTTTTTGAACATTTGTTGTAGGAAACACAAAACCCAGAGGTATGCAAATGTGTATACATGTGTGTATATAATGAAAAATAAGAAGATCTCCCTGGGTCCTAACTCTCCCTCCATTGCCGACCCCCTCTTTTCCAGATTATAGGAAGTGGTGGAGGACCACTGTAGCTGCTAGGTGACCAAGGAAGGCAGGACCTTCCAAATCCTGCTCTTGGTGTTCCTGGGTGGTGGGGAAAAGGCAAAAGGCAAGACTCACACCATTTATTGCAGATGTCAGGCTGAAGGGAAGGAGTGGCAATCTGAGACAGATGAGGCAGGCTGGAAGGGCTCCTTCCCAGCTCTGAGTGCTCTCCATCTTTTCGCAGGTGCAGATGAAGTACAGTAAAACAGTCAGTAGGAAAAATTGGATTGGCGACAATCCATTCCACAACCCAGGAAATATTAGCCAGCAAAGTACCGTTGTGTGTGGGTTCCATGGTGTAATGGTGAGCACTCTGGACTCTGAATCCAGCGATCCGAGTTCAAATCTCGGTGGGACCTTTACGTTTGTGTTTCCTGAGGAGGAAAATTTTCTTTCATTTCCTCGATCCTGAGTCGACGAGAGAGGAGAGGATACAGGCAAAACACTTAGGGCAACCTGGCCTGAGGTTCCAAGTCCTTGGATGCCCAGGAGCAAGTTTTGCTGCGGTTCAGGCTGGAGCAGAGGTTGTGGCTGCCTTTCTGCAGTCTGCCTGTATCGTCCTGGATCTTGGTTTACTAACTGTTTTTGGGTAGTGCTGTGGCCCAGCGGTCCTCTGGAACGGACCACCCAGGACCACCCAGGCGTGCGTGAAACGCCTTTTGCCTCGGAAGCCTCCTCACTTGGCCAAGGCTCAGGGAGCTGTTCGGAGATTTCCATGTAATAGACTCCTTGCAGGCTCCCCTGGCACGGCCTAGGGAGGGAACCCACAAACTCCCAAGTTACCTCTGAGACCCAAGAAAAAACAATAGTTAACAGAGATGAGATGAATACCAAACATGATGACTGCACTCTTGGATAACAGTATTTCTTAGGGGATGTGTTCAAGTGCTCAGGGGACTGCAATTTTCGTAATAAGATTTGGACGCATAAACCTGAGAGAAAAAAAAATGTATAGTAAATACAAACTCATTCCTTTGTATAAATGTAAGCATTTGAAATTAATCTTTACAGTCACTTATATTGCTGTTTTGGATTCTGGGGTTTGCGTCTTAGGTATGATGGGTTTGGGACACATGGGCCATAAGTATGGCACCTTGGTACATTAATCATGTTAAGCCAAAGCTGGAAGTGCACTCGCTCCTCCCCCATCCCCTTTCCCACACTCCAGGCAGGTGCCAAGGCTGAGGAAGAGGTGCTGTTATGTAGCTGTTAAAACCGTCTATTAAGAGACAGGACTTAAAGGGGAAGCAGAACAACAGGTGTTTTAAGGGGAACTTAGGACAGGTGTTAAAAGGAAGTGAAGGAAATCAGTCCCTGGAAGAAAGTTCAAGAGTAAACAGCTCAATCGCTTCAGGAAGTCCCTGAAACTGACCAGATTCACTAGGGCCCTCCCTCCACAAGCATACAGTCAAGCTGTAAGGACCTCCGAGAAACACTCTCAAACCACCTGAGCTGCCCACAGGCTGTGCACTGCTCTCCAGGTTCCCCGCTTTTATGAGCTGTCACCCTTTGTCTTTGGGTTGCTGCTGTCTTTTGAGTGGTGTCTGCTTCTGTAAGTAAAACCCCAGTGAAGTCCACTGCTTCACCTATGGTCTTGGTGGTATTCCTACTTTATTTTATTCTCCGTTCCCTGACTGAGATGAGTAGGTTTACTCTGTGGGGTGAGAAGAAGTTCACATCTCCCTAAGAATTTTGTCACACAGCAAGGACAGGAAGACAGAGGAAGGAGCAGCCAGCCTGGTCGAGTTTCCCTGAGTGTTAGGTGTGTGTCACAGGCCTCTGGCCCTGTCATATTTCTTCCCCATGGTCTGCTCTCCATCAGAGAATCCTCTGGCTCACCTGCTTCCTCCCTGAGATGGAGACCCTTCTGTTGTGATAATGAACTGGGCTCAGCCACTGAGCACTGTCATTTTCACCGCTTTAGCCAAGAGCCAAGTGAAGGGACCGGTATTTGGCACAGGACACCCCAAGAATAAGTTTTCAGAACAAAGGATAATTATTTGCCCCAGAGGGACAAAGCACAGAGAATAAGAGACAAAGACAGGAGGGGGCTGGAGAGATGGCCCAGGCTCACTTCTCAGCAATCATATGACAGCTCGCAACTGTCTGTAGCTCCAGTTTCAGGGTCTCCTCACACAGACAAACATGCAGACAAAACACCAATGCACATTAAAAAAAAATAAAGAGACAGAGACAGGAAAAAGGAACAAAGGGAGAGGAGGATGAGATATAATGAGAGCACATAGACCTGCTGGGGACTTGGGTTCTGGAATTTCCCTAGCCCAGGAACCTCTGCAGAACAGGAAGGACAAGTGTCACAGGGTCTGCCACATGATTAAGTACTGAAGATATAACCTAAATGCCATCAGTTTTTATAATGTCTTATCTCTGAAGTTGTGCCTTAAGTAGGAATGTTCCCATTCAACAAGTCCATACAGTAAGTATGCCCGGTGCCAGCCACTGCTGAGGAGCTGTGTATGCATTCCTTCATTTGTTCCTTAAGATAGGTTGATAGGTTTCTGCCAGCACAAATGGCTGGATCAGACCAAATTAAAACCAGATAAATGCAGATTTATTGGACATTGCTCCCAGGCATGTTCACCAGTCCCAAAGAATGGCACTAAGGAAGTCGAGTGCCTGGGCTAAGGCAGCAAGGTTGTATAGACCATGGGCAAGGGGTGATGATATGCCATCCAGGAGCTGGAACTGTGCCCAAGTATGGTCAAAAGCTAAGCTGCTTGGTGGGTACTTGTGTGGGCTGCCTATGTCAAAAAGGTGGATTCCGTCTACTGCCAGAAATTTGGGACTGGTTTTTTTGGGCCATTCCTTTGTTTAGCGTTTTCTCAGTGTGGGTGGGGTTAGGGAAATAGGGCCGACTGATGAAGTTCTCAGTTTGTACAGAGGCAAGCAGGGGTTCAATAGGACAATGGTCTGTGCCATGTCAGCATGCTTCTTTAAATGTTAGAGAAACAAGGAAAGACAGGCCGCAAGAAACACCTGCACAGGTAGAGTTCTGTCCACAGCTAAGAGAATTAAGGAGGACCCAGGGGAGAAGAGGAAGCACCCAGTGTAGATGGCAAATGTGAGGGAGGGAGGAAGATCCCAAAGGAGCAGTCACAGAGATGAAGAGAGATGAATGTGGATATTCGCAGGAAACAGGGATCCATACAGGATGGGCAGCCATGATGCTGGAGGAGGGCAGAGGAAAGAGGAAGGGGATGGACAGAAGGGGGGGGTGTCAGTGGGGAGACAGGAAGCCACGGCACCAGCAGCTGTATGTACACAGGCAACAGTGGTCAAGGAGAACAGAGAGACTGGGGGAGAGGGAGATCAGTAGCGACAGAACAGGTACATCTGACAGGTGACAGCCTGCCCCCATTTTGTTCTCAGCCATCGGGTGCTTATGGTCCTAAGTCCTAAGGAGAGCAGAATCTGCACTGGGAAGGAGCAGAGTCCTCTTAGAAGCGTGAATTGGGAGTCCAGAGAGCATTTGCTGGGATTCCAAGTCAGTGTGGACCAGAAAAAGAACGACGTATTAAAAGCACTTCAAGTGTGATAGAACTTCCCAGCTCTATCACAGAGGGTCACAAGGGTCATGAGCATCATGAGCTAATGGTGACTTACGAAGCCTACCGTTTCCGACATTTGTATATTCCTTGTGGTTAGGGGCTCCCAGCCTTTCTGGCTTCTTTGATGTCTTCCTCCTGATTCCTCTCCCCACCTCCCTCCCTTGCCATAGTCTGTGCTGGAACTAGTGACCACCAGTCTAGGCTCTACAGAGGCAGTGTGGACAGTGGCTAGACTCAGAGAGTGGGGAGCAGACACCAAGAGAAAGAAACCCAGAGTCAGACCCAGTCAGAGCCCCCCCCACACACACACTCCAGAAGGCAGGAGACAGAAAACCAGCGAAGGAGCTAGAGATTCGAAAGAGGGGCAACTCAGTGCTTGGGAAGATGGCTCCAAGGCCATCGTTGATAGGAACAAACAGCCTGTGCTACCTGAAATCTTGTCTGAAAGAAAAGTAAACAAGAAGGCGAGAGAGTTAAGAGGGTTTGTTGTTCCTGCAGAAGATCTTGGCTGGCAGAGGAAATGGTGACCACACCTTCTGGAACTCCAGTTTTATGGGATCTGACCTCTTCAGACACCGACAAGCATGTAATACATACACATATATGTAAGAAAACTCACTTCACATAAGGCAAAAGAAGCAAATCTTGAGAGTCAGAGAGAAAAGCTGGCTATGGGATTCTTACTTTTAAATTCCAGCACTTGGGAGACAGTTCCGAGCCAGCCAAGGATACATACATTGCGAAACTGCCTGAAAATGAGGACTCAAATGTGCAGTGTGGTCCCGTGCAGATGCCATTGAGGGGAACTGAGAAAAAGAACATGAAGATTCCCTATACTTGAGTGTGTTACAGCTGAAACTACAGTTCTCAATTCAAAAATTAAAACCGTGATAAGACTACAGAACATACTGGTAGTTTGGTAAGGTGATTATTACTGTCAAGCACAAGATAGTTTTTTCTTTTTCATCAATGCTAAGTACAATTCTTCTTTTTGTGGACAATTGCCTGGGAAGAGCGCAAACGCAGTCCCCCACTAATAAAAATTATGCAGTCGAGTTTCCCACATTTGGGGAAATCGCAGGGATCAACACACCCCAAGTGCAATAGGTAAGTCTTGCCCTGTGAAAATCACCTACGTGACCATGGTATCTCCCCTGCCAGGTAAGTATGCTTTTCTCGCCGCGACTCAGCCCCACCGGCCCTGCGCTCTGAACACATGGTCACTTAGCCGTGCCAGCTTCCTGATCTCCCCCGAACGCGCACCCGATTCCTGCGCCCCGCTGCCACCCGCGGACCCGCGCTTCTTTCCTTCCACGCCACTGGAGACCGCTCGCGTTTCCGCAGCCAGTGCGGATCCGGCAGCCCCTGCGCGAAACGCGCCTACATTCGTGACCTCAAAAACAACAACAACAAAAAGTCATCCCTGTACCCTGCCAACAAATGTACTCGCCACCTGAGAGGTAGCGATGGTCATCTTCCTGTGCTCCTTCTGGTACCTAATCTGTATAGATCACGCCCATCACCCACCCAGGGGAGATGCCATGCCCCTCCCCTTCATTCTATTGCCTTTTTGAACTTGCCTGCTTGGGAAGAGCTGTAGAGCTGAAGACCCAGAGACAAATCATCTTGGCAGTTGGCAGAGAATCCGCAACACACCATCTTATCCTGCCGAGAAGAGGTTCTTGAAGTGTGGGTCGCAACCCCTTAAGTAGTTGCCTAAGACCATCGGAAAACACCGAAAATTACATTGCGATTCATAACAGTAGCAAAATTACAGTTATGAGGTAGTAAGGAAAAGAATTGAATGGCTGGAATCACCACAACATGAGGAACTGTATTGAAGGGTCGAAGCATTAGGAAGGTTGAGACCACTGCTGTAGTGTTACCGCTATTAAAATCTTAACAGGGAGTTGGCAAAAACCACAACACATTAGATAAAACCACATTGAACTATGGCACACGTGGTAAGAAATTTCTTGGGAAGAGTGGGTGGTGTCCACCTTTAATCTCAGCCCTCAGAGGCAGGCAGATCCCCAGATGAAATGGGGCCAGCCTGGCTTACATAGGGAGTTACAGACTGGCAATTTGGTTTCCGTTTTAAAACAAAAAGCAAGCTATCCAAAAGTCTATTGTAGCTAGCAAAAGTACAAACACAAATTGTGGGGGATGTGAGGGGGACGAGGGGGCACCAACCAGGGAGTCTTACCTGCAGACACATGCTTCTATTATTTAAACAAATGAAATCAGGGGCCTAATGTGGCTTCCATTTTTGGTATAGATGAAGCAGCAGGACTCCTGACATGCGTTGTGTAGGGAAATATCACCATTTCCCCACCCCCACCCCCGTCACCATCCGTGGGGTGCAGACCATAAGCAGCTTATTCCCTAAAGTGAAAAGGTGCTGCCTGGAAACGCACCAAATGGAGGCGTGGCTCCCACAGTCGTCTGCAACGTGCATTTATTTAAATGCCACCAGAATCTTTGGAACTCAAGTACAGGCCCTTAGAACTTTCCTGTAGGATAGGGATATGCACTGTAATTCCTGTATCCCCAACGGACAGGGAGCATGGGCATCATCTAGTACGCGTGCACAGCCTTTTAATTTGGAGCTACCCAGCGGTTAACTAACTGTAGGTGTAAGAGGTACTGCACACTCAAGGCTTCCTTCCATAATCCTTTTCTTTCTCTTTGTAATAGGAGTATGTACAATTAAGACATTTGATAAAATGAGGAGTCAGTAGTCGGTGATTCACTTTAACCACCTTTATTCTACTTTGTGTAAGCTGGAAAACCAGGGACGTTTGAGAATGTGGTTCCCCACTCAAGAATGCCTAATGAGTCTTCCTAAAGTCGAGGTCTAGAGTTAGGGTCCTTTTCCTTTGGTTTATTGTTTCTGTCTGGTTTCTCTGTTCTCTGAAGCTGTGCTGTGGGGTAGACTGAGCTAAATGGGCTTCCGTAGGAACTGCTTGATTCTGAGACCCTGAACACCTGTCAACCTGTAGAGCTGTAACTGAAGAGGAAAGCCGGGCAGTAGCACTGACCAGATCCTGAGTCCCATCCCACTTACAGCAGGAAGCTAACACTGGCCTTGGATTGTTCTCATCAACTGCTGAAAAGGAGCAGGCTACGTAAAGACCGTGGCTCTCGAGGCAAGGGAGGAATCACTGGAACTATCTGGATTTTCTTCTCCCTGAACAAGCAACATGGCAGAAATCTAAGAGGTCTCTCTGGCCAGTCTTCCTTGGAGCTTAGTGAAGGACGCCACAGAAAGCAATTGCAATTGTTGGAGGGCTCCGAAGTGCCTGTTGTAAGACCCCAAATTGGTCTTATTGCCAAGGAGCCCCCAGACTCAATAACCAGGCCATCAGATGCAAACGCATGAGGTGGTTTATTTCACGATTGCAATCGGGAGCGGTAGCATAGGGATAGCTAAGCTCCCAAGTATCCAGGCAAGCAAGCTTTTATAGACAAGATCACAAGCACAGCTCACAGGCATGGTATAGGGGTTGTGGGCATATGG
>JAQHUG010000695.1:223430-235113 GCA_028555095.1 Dicrostonyx torquatus | reverse complement strand
CCAGTTTCTTTTGTTTAATTCAGACAGTCTCCTTTTCATGGTGGTGCAAATTTGTAATTCTACATTTAAAAGGCTAAGGCAGAAAGATTGAGATTTTGAGCTTAGTCTGAGCAATTTACCTCGTTATTATTGTGAGGTAGCTATCAGAGAACACTGCTCGCACGTGGCTAAAGTCAAATGGCAGTCTTTATTAGCCAGCCAGCAACTATACTTAGCTCTGAGCCTTTACAGGCTGAACTTTTTTTTTTTGGGGGGGGGCGGTTTCGAGACAGGGTTTCTCTGCAGCTTTGGAGGTAGTCCTGGAACTAGCTCTTGTAGACCAGGCTGGTCTCAAACTCACAAAGATCTGTCTGCCTCTGCCGCCCGAGTGCTGGGATTAAAGGCGTGCGCCACCACCGCCCGGCCAGGCTGAACTTTTAAGCACAAAAATCATATTCTATGTTGATATATTTCAGTTAACAAGAACAATTAGCTAGAAGCAGAACTACAGAAGCTGAAAAGCAAGGTTTGTACATTGTGAGACTTTCCCAGAACTCTGGACTTGGATGCACTAGGTCTTTGCTTTCATTTTGACATGCAGTACTATGAGCTGTAACTCTGGTTCCAGGAGACCTGGCACCCTCTTCTGAACTCCCTGGTTCCAGGTATGACTGTAGTGAATATAAACCATACATACAGGCAAAACACTCATACACATAATACAAACAACAAAACAGAGCCCAAGCCCCAAGCATATAGCATTTAACATATCTTCTGCATTTAACGACCTTAGCTATGTCCCTAGCTCTTCAATGCTGAGTTTACAGAGCACTGTCAGGGAACAGTCTGGTCTTACTGGTTAATTCAGTCTTGGTAGACTAGGGTAGTCTTTGTTATCCTAAAGATTCTGCTCCTACTCAGATTTAACTCTTTCTATTCTCCTTTCAGTTAAGAGTTTCCCTTGTTCTCTCTTTCCCTTAAGTCCATTCTTTTTGCCTGCCTCTGCCTCCTGAGTGCTGGTTGGAGGCCTGCACCTCCCTGCCTTCCTTCAATCCTCTGAACCTGTGATTTAGCCCCTGCTTCCTGCGGAGATCCAAGCACACAGTGATCTCATTGTTATTCAGAAGACTGTGCAGTTTTTATTTTGAAATTCCTTTTGGCCTGCAGACTTCTCTGTAGAGCATCAATTGTGGGGGAACTGCTTGTTTTATTTTGTTGTCAGCAAGTGTGTCCTTTATAATTTTAGTTTCCCAAAACTGGTGGACAGTTTTGGTCAATGTTCTGTGTGAATCTGAAAATAATGTAAATTTTGAATACAATATAGTTGTAGATATGAGTTATGATTTAGTCTTGTGAGATAGGTTTTCCAAAATTCTTATATCCACAATGGAGGTTTCAGTCACCATGGTCACTTACTGAAGATTGTATAAATATTACTATTATTCTCTATGATAAGTGGGAAAATATCCCCAATTTGTGTGATCTCAGAGTAAGTCACAGAGCAACTGTCGTGTTGCAGTAGTATATACTCGGTAGACTTGCACACCCAGAGGTTTTAGGAATTACCCTTCCACATCTATGCCATCTGCAGTCTACACATGTGGTTTTATCAACATCCCCAAATTGTACCACCCGACAATAAGATAAACTTTTAAATAAGATAAACTTTTAAAAGGAAAATTACTTTTTCTTTTTTCTGTAGGCAAATGATTGGAATTCACGTTTCACTGTGATGAGCTCTCCTACTAATATTGTAAAAATTCTATGTATTGGCCGGGTGGTGGTGGCTCACGCCTTTAATCTCAGCACTCGGGAGGCAGAGGCAGGTGGATCTCTGTGAGTTCGAGGCCAGCCTGGTCTACAAGAGCTAGTTCTAGGACAGGCTCCAAAGCCACAGGGAAACCCTGTCTCGAAAAACAAAAAACAAACAAACAAAAAAAATCCTATGTATTTACTATATTTGTGTTTGAGCACACAGAGGGCAGAAGGTGATTCTGAGAATCACTTCTCTCCTTCCATCAATTGCCTTTGTCCTCAAGATCAAACTCAGGGCCCAGGGGCAAGCAGCTTTATATGCAGAGCCATCCTCGCCAGCCCTTACTATTTTTTGCTTAATATTTTTTGGTTTTTGTTTTTCAGGGATAAGGGTAGGGAATGGTCATTTAGAACCATTTCTATCACCTAGTGTGGTTTGGGAACCAGTATGAAAATGTGGCAATCAGAGTTTAGATCCTTAAAAATGATTCAGAGAAAATAAAAACCCCCAACAAAGGAATTGACAAGCAAATCCTTCAGATTTTCGTGGTGCAGAAACCTCAGAACACAAGGTTGGTCCAATGGATGGCCTAACCCCATTCTTCATGTGTGCATACGTTAATTAGCCCACCTATTTCCTGTTTATTAAGTTTGCCTAAGTAGCCTAGCTGGATGAAATGACTTGTTTCAGAGACAGTAGTGGAGATGAGCTGTCGGTGCTTTCTTTTCCCTCGGCTCCCTTTTGTGTGAAAGTGGGGCGTGTTTAACGGGAGTACTCTTAAGTCCCCTTCCCCACCCCATCCCCCCACTGACGTGAAGTACTACACCACGCGTTTTGTTTTTCCAAGACAGGGTTTTTTTGTATAGCCCTGGCTGCCCCGGAACTTGCTCTGTGGTTCAGGCTGGCCTTGAACTAATAGAGGTCTGCCTTGAGGGCTGGGATTAAACGCACGTGCCACCACTGCCCAGTTTACACCATCATTTGGTTGGAAGTTATTACCAAAAACTCGCCAAAGATTATATAGACAAGGTCTCACTATGGTTGGCATAAATATGAAGCTGTCCACTAGTGAGCTGGGATTAAAGGCATGAGCCACCACCAAGTTTTAAAACCCATTTTCCCCTATTGGGCCACATAAACGATACTTTTAGTTTCTACAGAATCACATCCTGCAAGAGGCCTAGATGCCTTATTGGAAAGATGTTTTATACAGTAAGGAGTTCAATGCACTATGCTTAGGGAAGCTACTGTAGAGCGCTAAAATTTCTACAAGCGAACTTGTTGGATAATGAAAGTGCTGGAGGGGCAATGGCGCGTGCACTGCTTCCTACCCCTGACCCGCTGATAACGACTTAACCCTCCTAGAAAGGGCTCGATTGTCTCATTTTGACAGGGAGAGAATCAGAGAAAATCTTTCTGAAGAGCACTCAATTGTAGGACTAACTAGTGTCATTCTCGCTGTACACGGTGAGCGCTCACTGAAGAGCCTGCTGCTGCTGACGTTAAGAACACGCGTGGAGTCGGGCAGTGAAATGGCGTAGCAGGCAGGACTTGCAGCCAATCTTCTCTCCCCACGCCCGCCGTCTCGAACCACAAGGGGGTGGAGGAGACTCCAGCACTTGACTTCTACACATGCTTATAACTTAGTCTACGGGACATTCAATCTTTATCAAACAACTCCCAATAACCTAAACTGGATAGGAATTTTAATAGTGCCTCGAATTTCTGAAGATCCTCCTGTTCAGTCGGCCAGATGCCAGTGACTGTCCCCACATCATGAGCTAGACAGACTTGATGACGTCCTGATGCCCCAGGGCTGTGAAGGACTACGGCTTTGAAGTGACGGAAATTGGTGAGGTTCACTTGAGGTCGGCTCAGACTATAGCAGCACTAAACAGCTAAAGGGGAGTACACATGATAATGTGCGTGATGCGACAGGCTGCGCTGTACCCGGTCCGCCCAACATTCTTTGCAATGTCGGTATTGCACCAGAACCCTGCAGGGAGACAGATTTGGCACCCCACCTTACCTAAGCAAGAGATCACAGGCCGTTAGTGGTTACAGCTCTCTCTTCGAGAGCTGAAGTGGCTCTGAAAAGAGCCTTTGGGGTAAAGTCGATCAATCACGTCTCGGCTGCGCTTCACTTGGAGCTGGTGTACTTGGTGACCGCCTTGGTGCCCTCCGACACGGCGTGTTTAGCCAACTCCCCCGGCAGCAGCAGGCGCACAGCGGTCTGGATCTCCCGGGACGTGATGGTCGAACGCTTGTTGTAATGCGCCAAGCGGGAAGCCTCACCTGCGATGCGCTCGAAGATATCGTTGACGAAGGAGTTCATGATGCCCATGGCTTTGGACGAAATGCCCGTGTCCGGATGCACTTGCTTCAGTACCTTGTACACGTAGACAGAGTAGCTCTCCTTACGGCTGCGCTTGCGCTTCTTGCCGTCTTTCTTCTGGACTTTTGTGACAGCTTTTTTCGAGCCCTTCTTCGGAGCAGGAGCGGATTTGGCCGGGTCCGGCATCTTCCTCCACGTTCAAAGAAACACCACAAAATGGAAGAGGCGAATACAGACTGTTGCAGGAAGGCTGGTTATGCGCTACTTATAGAGCTTGTATGCAAATGAAGGCTCTTTCAGTACTACGTTTTTATTGGCTACTTTACACTAGCGTTATGTCAAGGAGGCGGGACCTACGCAAATAGATTCTGGCTGCGCGCCTTGGTGGTGATTAGAGGAAAGTCTTTTTAACCAATCGCAGCCCCGCATTTCATGCTAGCCGGTAAATGAGCTGCAGCTTCCCTTCACCTGTTCTTTATCTGCCTTTCACTCATCGGTGAGTTAGTAAGCACCAAGTTAGACAAGTTAACCCTTCTGGGTCATCATACTTGGTGGTTGAGATCACTGATTAGCTCGGCACAAGTTCCCCTTCAACAATTGTTCCTGAGCTGGGCCTACCCAAACTGAACGAACGTGGGGGGTCGGTTCTGACTTCTGGTCACTTGCAAATGCTAGGTGTGACACATTTGGGATAGGGTATGCTTGGAACTTTGTTCAGGTCTCGCCTGATCCCGAGTACAAGTTGACACAGCTGCTCTTAATGAGAACGTAGGTGGCTCTGAAAAGAGCCTTTTTACGTCGACTTTCTGGAAACGCAACTCAGGCCCGCTCCCCGCGGATGCGGCGGGCCAGCTGGATGTCCTTGGGCATGATGGTGACGCGCTTGGCGTGGATGGCGCACAGGTTGGTGTCCTCGAACAGCCCCACCAGGTAGGCCTCGCTCGCCTCCTGCAGAGCCATGACGGCCGAGCTCTGGAAGCGCAGGTCGGTCTTGAAGTCCTGCGCGATCTCGCGCACCAGGCGCTGGAACGGCAGCTTGCGGATCAGCAGTTCGGTGGACTTCTGGTAGCGCCGGATCTCGCGCAGCGCCACGGTGCCGGGCCGGTAGCGGTGAGGCTTCTTCACGCCGCCCGTGGCCGGCGCGCTCTTGCGGGCGGCCTTGGTGGCCAGCTGCTTGCGCGGGGCCTTGCCGCCGGTGGACTTGCGGGCGGTCTGCTTCGTGCGAGCCATATTCTATGGTACTTTGGCTTCCGGGCGCCTAGCGGCCATATTTATAGACTTATCTTCGTCTTGATTGGACCAGAAAAACAGGAGTTTCTGGACTTGGAGTCTGATTGGGTAGAATTCAATCCTAAGAATCTCAAGATGGTTACACTATCCCTTTTTTCCTGTTCCTTCTTCCTGGATTTACGGACCACGGAGTGTTTTGAAAGTTCTTTTCAGTTAGATATAACTTTTCTGAAAGCAGTGTATAGTGTTTCGCACACTGTGAACTGTAAGAGGTTCCCTCGGAAACAAGCTTGCTTCCTTCCTACACTGCGATTCGGTTTGTTGCAAGTCACCAGTTACTGTAATTCTTCTGCCAGAGTTAGCATTTATTTAACGTCTGGCACTGTGTACCACGGTGTGGAAGCTTATTATAAACCGTAGCTGAAGAATAACAACGCAATATATAGTGAAAGGAACTAAAATTAATCTTACATTTTTATCTACTTCTAAACTCGACCAAAGCTGGCCTACATTAGCCACACACCCACGTTCTGTTTGCCCGCCCCTTCCCCGCCTTCCCTCCTCTCTGGTGTGCACCATCTTCATCCCTACATTAAAGACCTATTAAGTCCTGCAGATGAAATGAGTATATTTCAGAGAAGGATAAGATTAGAAAGTGTTGCCGGGCGGTAGTGGCGCATGCCTTTAATCCCAGCACTCGGGAGGCAGAGGCAGGCGGATCTTTGTGAGTTCGAGACCAGCCTGGACTACAAGAGCTAGTTCCAGAACAGGCTCCAAAGCCACAGAGAAACCCTGTCTCGAAAAACAAAACAAAACTAAAGATTAGAAAGTGTTAATAACCTCCTTTCTAGTAGAGAAGAGTTACTAAATAAGCCCTTATCATCCATGTGACATGTTAAAAGAACTTTCAAATCAAAGATTTATTTATTGAAGACTGAAGTGCTAACGTATTTTCTTCCACAAAGATTAAATGTTTTATTATATTCTCAAGAACAGTGAAATTTTTTTTCTAACCTTACAGCTATTTGACATGCTCTGGAAAGTGCATGTTATAATGGTCATATGCAGATGTGCTAACTAATATAAAACTTTTGCCAGGCGGTGGTGGCGCACGCCTTTAATCCCAGCACTTGGGAGGCAGAGGCAGGCGGATCTCTGAGTTCGAGGCCAGCCTGGTCTACAAGAGCTAGTTCCAGGACAGTTCCAAAGCTACAGAGAAACCCTGTCTCAAAAAACAAAACAAAACAGACAAACAAAAACAACAACAAAAAAACCCTTTTAATAGCATGTCTGATTTTTTTTTATTTTGAAAAAACATTACATACAACCTTTCTAGAAACTCAAACCTAAAATCAAAAAGTGGCCCAAGCTATTTAAAATTTGCCTTGATTGTGCAATTGATTTTAAGGGGGTTCCAAAACACTAAGCACATGTAAAAATTTGATAGTCTAATTAATTTCTTTAAGAATCCCTTAACAGCAGAAGCAACCTCTAAAATGGGGCACCAGAGTACCACTGATGTGAACTGTTACCCCTTCCTGTGGTCATTTTCTAACAATGTTTTAAGCGTAGACAGCAGCGATCTGTTTAAAGGTAGTTCTAGGGTCCGTGAGATGGGTCAGTCGGTAAAGCTTTAAAACACAGAAGCATTTTCCTGATATGCAGACTAATCATCTAGGACATCTCAAACTTCTCTGATGACCTCTCGCATTCGGAGAAACCGCCCAGTGATGCTGCCCACCCAACTGCCATGCTTATTGTAAGATTTTCTGTGATGTATGTGTGCGAGCATAATGTATGGGTAGGTTTATTTAAATCAGAGAGATTCTCAATCTCCTTACACTGATGCCCTTTTCCTGAGGTTTTGATTTCTGCCTTCAACAGTGTTTACGTAATATTTAAGTGAAAAGTTCCAGAATAAAAGTCAGGACTTTTACATTGCATGCCTATATCTAGGATAGTGGTGAAATCTTATACCTTCTCACCCAGGACAAAAATCATCCCCTTGTCTGGCATATGCCCGCTAAGCACAAATTAAAGTTACAGTTATCATAAGCGTATACATACTATAGAGAACTTATGGGGCTATGTGTGTGATGTGCAGCATTACCGGTATTGCTTAGGCTTTGGCTGGGGTTCTTGGACTGAATCCTCTGAGGGTAAGAGAAAGTTGCTGTTTAAAATATACAATCCAAGAGTTGTAATGTTTACTTAATAGACAATAAAATCCCAAAAGTCTTCCCCTTGTGTAACTTTTAAAATTATGCTTGTAAGAGTTTTCTATTCTCCAGAAACAGGGACACCACTGTGAATGTGAATTCTAAGGCAAGAAATTAGAACTAAAAAGTAAATGTTCAAAGGTTGTCAGGATCACTTCCTAAAATACAATAATCCTGGATGCCTCGGGAAGCTTAGCTCTTATTCCTTCCACTGCATATTGCCTTTAGTAACAGTTCAAAGTTGGACTCGTTCCGGTGTGCCTGGTCCACACTCTGACACCAGAACAATGTCCGTGTGAAGCTCTGATCCAGTCTACCAGAAGCAGGTTATGATTTGAAGAAACTGTTTCTCTGCAGTTATGGGACAGAGGAACTAGTTCTCGGAAGAGTCCTGAAATTTTTCATTAAAGTTTACCAAAAAAGGGCCAAGCAGGGTGTAAAGGGACACACCTTTATTCCCAGCACATGGGAGGCAGAAGCAGTTGGATCTCTGTGAGTTCCAGGCCAGCCTGCTCTACAGAGCGAGTTAATTCTGAGACAAGAGCTACATGGTGGGAATTGTCTCAAAACAAAACAAAGACAAGGGCCTGAACCTTGAGAGGCTGAGAACTGGAATTTTATTAACTGGGGTGGGTACAAGAAGCTTTTCTATACAACAAAAAAAGCAAACAGAAAATTTAAATAAATGAACTATTGGGCACATGTTATTTTCTATGTACTTGTGTTTGTTTTTAATATAGAAGTATGGATTAAGTTTTGGGTTTGGGATCAAGTGCCTCCGGAGTTATAGTGGAACACCAACTGGGACTATTTAAGTTTTGATCTGTGGGCTGCTCAGGCTCTATACCTGATTTACTTTTATTTTGTCTGGTTTGCAACCCAGGACCAAATTAAGAAATCACAGGAATTTGGGTTTCTTTCCTTACTCCATTTTTAGATGGACCAGTGCGTCCGGCATCCTGCAGGAGAATGGAAATCAGCGCAGGTCTTCCTATTGGTCAGTCACAGGTACTGCCTATAGACAACAGCTTAGTATAATATTTCTCTGGAATGTTCTAGAATCTAGTAATGTATTACAATATTTCGGAGCTATATAAAGTGTTATTGTTTTATTCTAATAGCTAGTAAATGCCAACAGATATTTTAAGGGCTTTTTAAAAAAATTGCAGGATCTTTTTTTTTTTTGCTTTACTTTAATTTTCATAGTTTCTTGGTTGGCTCTGAATCTTAAAAAAACAGATAGTCAAAACAACTTGTTTTTGGGACTGGAGAGATGGCTCAGAGGTATAGAGCAATGACTGCGCTTCCAGAGGACCTGGGTTCAATTCCCAGTAACCACGGGGTGGCTCACAACCATCTATCTGTAATGAGATCTGTAGCCCTCTTCTGGCCTGCAGCAGACATGCAGACAGAATACTGTATACATAATAAATAAATCTTTAAAAAAGTTTGCCTTCTTTTAAGTATGTTGTTTTCTTTAAGATATACGCATTTATCAGAGACATGGGAATTCTCAAAAGATGAATGATTCAAAAGGGGTGGGCAGAATTCAGGGTTCATGGAGACGACAGGGAAAGGAAGAAGGGACAATGGAAAACTCAAATGACTTTTTGGGAAGATAAATAGCCCTTAGGAGAATAGATGGGGACAGGATAGTCTTGAGACAATGTCTCTTAGGAATGACCTAAGGTCTCATCTCTGAAAAGAGAACAATGGAGTTGCCCTACTCCCGGGGAGATAATTTTAGCAAACTGAATAAAACGCTGACTTCTTTTGCCTATGCAGATTCTACTTTGAGACAGAGAAGGAATTTCAGGATCTCAACTCTTTAATTCAAAATGATTCTCATGTCCAGAGTGGGCACATATTCTTAGTCCCCTTCAAATAAGAAGATGGCAGGCATTGTCTCTGATCACGCCTAGGGCCCTGGTACCAAGGTCCATCAGCCTGGGCATGTGGGTTGTTTTATTTTGCAATCTGATTATATCTTCCTATTTTACTAGTGTTTAAAGGGTCAGATGCAGGCCTGTCCATTCATAAACAATTACTGACCTGCTGCTGCACTTCATTTACAAAAACAGAATAAAAAGAAATCCTGCCCTATAAGGGACAAGGTGTGGAGGAGCCGGTAAAATACAGAGGTGTGAAGTTAACATGTCATCCAGGAAATCAGAAAACAGCAAGTTGTTTCTCTGCCAGGAAGCTCCTGAACCGAACGAAGCTCTGTGACTTCTAGGATGCTGGTTGGAGCGTGTAGGCAGTCATGCAGTGACCCACAGAGGGATCTGTCAGTCAAGAGACTTGTACAATTGTCTAGGTTTACCGGGAAAGGGGCTAAGTCCCCCGCTCCCAAAGAAATGCATTTCTCAGGTCTTAGGTTTAAAACATTTGAGATTTTTTGTTGTTGGTGGTGGTGGTGGTGGCTATTTATTTATTTATTTAGCTGAGCTCTGAGCCTAACATGACTCAAAACCTCCGACATCTACCTACAAGCCTGGAACCAGAAAATACGGACGGGGGAAAAAATAATCAAGAGCTCATCAGTACATGTAAGACAAGGAATAAAATTTCCCTCGACCAAAACCAAAACCACCCGCCACAATTCTGATGCAGAATGTTTTCTTATGATTCTTCATGGAGGGCCCTGGGAACGATGAACACGCCAACAGTCCAGACTCCAGCTCATTACCTAGGGCGTCCGTCACTCTATGAAGCAGATTCTCGCTTGCAAAAGTGAATTTAGCCAGCTGCACGGGGAACCATTCCCCGCGGAAAACACGAGCAGACCTCAAAGAACTGGTACAAACGAACGTAGCGACTCTCCCAGACTCCGGTAGTCAGCAGGTCTTTGGGGAGAGGTGCGTGCGGACCCACTGACTGCAGCGAGAAGGCTCCGCAGCATCCTCAGACGAATTTTCCTAGGACCTAGTTTCCGCGTGAGCTAAAAACGGTCTATATCAACAAAACAGTGAACTATTCAGACCCTCCCCTTCCATAGTCCTGGTTCCGCAGCTTTAGGTTATGGCACCCTCGCTACTGGAACTTCTTTTGCAGCGGTTTTATCAAACTGCAGCTCGGGGTCCTTCGATGCAGTTCTCTCCCCTTCGCATCTCTGAATTCCGTTTTTCTCCAGTCTTTTGTCCTTTTAGCGCCCGTGTGGTCCAGCAGCCCACAACCTTGAAGGAAACAGAGCCGTAAAAGACTGTGGTATCTCTTAGTTCTATTGGATTCTGAATTCTCCCAGGGACTACGGCATTACAATTTAAGAAAACTAAAAAAAAAAAAAAAAGCACTATGATGGACCGGTAGAGGGCAGAGAAGAGAGAAGAAAAACAGGAAAATGACGCAATATCCACAGCCGGGACTATTTAGAAAGATTCCCGCTTCCCGCCCGCGCGCTTTCAGTTTTCAATCTGGTCCGCTCCTCTCATATATTAGAGGGAAGCCACCTTCACTACTTCACAATCTACTGTCTCAATACTACTGTCAACATGTCTGGTAGAGGAAAGGGAGGAAAGGGCCTAGGCAAGGGTGGTGCCAAGCGCCACCGCAAGGTTCTGCGCGACAACATCCAGGGTATTACCAAGCCCGCCATCCGCCGACTGGCCCGGCGCGGCGGTGTCAAGCGCATCTCCGGCCTCATCTATGAGGAGACCCGCGGTGTCCTGAAGGTGTTTCTGGAGAACGTGATCCGGGACGCCGTCACCTACACAGAGCACGCGAAGCGCAAGACCGTCACCGCCATGGATGTAGTCTACGCGCTCAAGCGCCAGGGCCGCACTCTGTATGGCTTTGGAGGCTAGACTGCACCGCCACTGCAAATTACCCATCCCTAACGGCCCTTTTTAGGGCCAACCACAGGCTCATCGGGAGAGCTGACACTTGACTATTGAGCGGCCAAATTACATTTGTAGCTCTAGACTGGTAAGGGAAAGACTCGTCAAAATGGGAGTTTGGTTTAGTGCCATTAAAGTTTAATTTCCCTTAGCGGTTAACATCAAGGGGCAGAGGCTGCATATAGGCGGCTGTTTAGTTTACAACGACAGGATGAGCTGGCTGCAGGTAAGAGGTTAAGGAATTTTTTTTTTTTAGCGGTATATGTCGCCAGAACTGCCTTAGAAGAGGCCCCTCAGATGTGGGAAATAGTGGATTTTCAGTAGAATT
>JAQHUG010000695.1:157841-168837 GCA_028555095.1 Dicrostonyx torquatus | reverse complement strand
CTGTGCTGGAGAGGACTTGTAGCGGAAGGAACATAGCGAGATTGGAGCCTAGAGGAGAGCAGAGGTAGCCCTGCTCCCACTTGCACAGAATGGATGTTTGTGTGTGTTTCATCTCTCCCTCTGTGCTCCCGTTCAACTAAGGGGGAGAAATTTACTCCGCTTCTCTATGGAAATGTCATGACCCAAAGTTGGAGAACATTCAAAAAGTAGGGGAAGGAAAAGAAGGGAGAAAATACAAGAGTGGGGTAAGGACTAGGGCAATCCATTGTACATTAACAGGCAAGTGGATTGATAATTACATTGTAGTCAGAAAAAAAAATACTGATATGTGTGTACCAAGGTGAACAGATCTCTAATATGTTAAAGTCAGGTGTGGTGGCTCCCTTTTGCAGCCCAGCACTTGGAAGGAGGGATCCCTGCAGAACTGGTGCCAGCCTGAGTTACACAGTGAGATCTCAAAATAACAAAAAGATGTGCACTGGGTTGTATAGTTCTACAACTTGTTAAATGACCCTAGATGAGCCATTTAAGCTTCCTAAGGCTTTTCCCATTATCTATAACATAGAGACAACAATACTGAAACGTACCTTAAACAGTGACTGTGAAGAGTAATAATAATAATATTATATAATAATAATAAGTGACATGTGTAAGCAGAGGACCAGGTCAGAAGTCAAGTAATCAGCGAGTAGAAGCAACAATTATTTTTGCAGTAATTATTATTAACCTAAAGTAAACAAATGAATGGGAGAAGTTTAATGCAAGGTTAATGTCGCTGTACTAACTTCTCTTGCAGGGTTACAGTACTGGGTTCTATTACCACTTCCTTCTTCATCTGTGTCAGCTACAAGACTATCATAAGAGCCTAGGGTTGGGGGGTTGGGGTGCCCCAAACAAGCCACTAGGTCTCTTATGCTGGTGAAAGGATATGATTGGTAAAACCCTTCCCCCAAATGCCCCCACAACCCCTTCCTCCTGCCAGGACAAGCTAAATTGGCTGGAGCTATGACTTCTGGGATGAAAAGTCAGTCTCCCAATTCCATTCCCAAGGTTAGCCACTATCCTTCTGAATTTTGATGCAGGGTGCATTCGGAAGGGGATGGAAGAGTTGGATATTAAGTATGGATATTTCAATCCCTCTTCCCAAATGCAGAGCATTTTCCCAAATGCCCAGATTTTCAGGGGGTAGTCCAACTTTCTCAAGTCCCATAAAACTAACCTGGAGACTTCGCCTCCGACAGTTTGTGAGGAGCGGCAGCGCTGGTCTTCTGTTGTCATAGCTATAAAATGGGAGATAATAAGGAGACCAACTTCCTAAAGTTCTCTGTGACGATAAGATGAGCCAGGGGTTGCAGAGATGGCTCAGTGGTTACAAGCATTGCTTGCTCTTCCAAAGGTCCTGAGTTCAATTCCTGGTAACCACATGGTGGCTCACATCCATCTGTAATGGGGTCTGGTGCCCTCTTCTGGCCTTCAGGCATATACGCAGACAGAATATTGTATACATAATAAATATTTTTTTAAAATAAGATGAGCCAGTATATATAATGAGCATAGAATACTCCCTAGTGCATCCCATGTATTCTGCAGGTGTTGGCTAAACTTTACCAGGGGTTTTATTTCACATATCCTGTTTGTAATACCTTTTATACATGGTCATATGTTTCTCAACCACTAGGCATCAACAATGGCCTTGTTGTAGGGTATTTCAACCCCAATGCACCCTGAGGAAGAAGTCTGGCCGGAGGAAGGTGTGTGTGCGTGCATGAGCATGAACGTGTGTGTGCGCGCGCGTGCACAAGCACGTGCGCCTATGCGTGTGTTTTGGAAACTAGGGCCTCAGTGCATTTTTGGCAAACCTTCTGAGCTACACCCCTAAGCCCTGGCTAATGGCTTAGAAATGTTCCAAACCAGAGGCACCCAGCTTTTTCATAGCGCCGACCACAAAGTTATATCTGTTCATTTTATTTTTTGAGAAAATGAGTTGCACATAAAACAATCCAGCAAAAATTTGAAACTAATTGGTAATATGATTCAATAATAACAGTGTCTGCACTTAAAAATGCTCACGCAATAAGCACAGCTTAGTCAGTCTATGCCAATGTCTGGAGCTCATTTTGGATTCACAAAGCTCGTTGTCAGCTCCAGAAACCCTTAGCCAACATAGAACCGAGAAAGCGATCAGAGAGCATCGAGTGCCCTCACCAGCAAGACTGGGAAGGGAAAATTCACAAAAGCAAGCAGGCAGCTGACTTCAGACAGAGACAAAAGTGGGCAGTGTTGGGCATGGCCACCGGACCAACCACTTAGCTTCCATCAATTTCACTAGTAACTCTGTGGCCCATCTGCAGAACCCCCTGAAAAGTAAATGAGAGGGAAAATTGTAAATTGAAAGTTCATCTCAGTACGGAATAGAAAAATTAGGAATGAGGATGCTGGTGGAGGTAAAAAGAGGCTTTTCTCCAAAGCCCAATGCTCTCAATTTAATGAAAATCCAAGAGTTTACTCTAAATTGGAAAATATTAAGGAACCTACTATGGCCAGCTCCTGGCAAACACACACATAAACACACACACACACACAGTCTTAACACCTCTGGCTCTGCCTCAGTTACACTGAGGTAATTGTATTAATCAGGGTTCTCAAGGAACAGAACTTATAGAACGAAATGTATATGTACTTTTTTCATAAATATATGGCTTACAGGCTGGGGTCCATCTAGTCCAACAAACAGTGGCAGCCTACCAACAGAAGGTCCATGAATCCAATAGCTGTTGGGTCCACAAGGTTGGATGTCTCCATCTTCAGTATATGCCAGAATCCAGAAGTAGGCTCTACCAGCAGTGAAGGAAGACACTAGCCAGCGAGAGCAAGCTTTCTTCTTTCAAGTCCTTTATACAGGCTGCCAGCAGAAGGTGTGGCCCAGATTAAAGGTGAGTCTTCCCATCTCAAAAGATTCAGACTAAAAGTGCTTCTTCTCATTTCAAAATATTTAATTAAGGAAAAAAATCCCTCAGGTATACTGTCACTTTCGTTTTAGTTATTTCCAGATGTAATCAAGTTGACAACCAAGAACAGCCATCGCATTAACAGATTGGGAGAAAGAATCTTCAAACACTTCTGTTCCATCGAACAAACACCGCCCCCCCCCAAGCCACGGAAGCAATTACAAAAGCAGTGATACAAAAATTAATTCAATAATAAATACTTGAGCATTTGGAGTATGTCAGGCATTTGCGGGCTCCGGACTTAATCAGAACATCAGGCCGGCTTGACCACAGACAGTGGAAACAGGAAAGCAAACAGCTTCAGACAGTGGAGACGCGACAAGCAGGAAGAAGTCAATTCCTTGGGTTGGTGAATTAGATAGCTTCATGGGTCCGGAGCGAAAATGAGCGATCTTTGCGGCAACCGTGCTAAAGCACAACAAAGTATTAAACGGGGGAGGAAAAAAAAAAAAAAAAACATAAGCCATAAAGCTTGAGGGAGAACCCCAACAGACTTTTACCAAAGCCGCAGCAACGCTGAACGTTTGTATTGGTAAACCAATCAGTTAAGGGCGAGGACACCGTAAATTGGGGGCTGGGGGTGTGTGTTATCACAAGCCACGAACAGGGAGGGGTCTAAAGCGAGTGAGAACCCCAACCGTCTTCTACCAAATTCGCAGCAACGCGGCACGTTCGTGTTGGTAAATCAATCAGTTACAGGCGAGGACACCGCCCAAAGCTACCGGAAACTGCCTGTACCCAGGACACATATCACTGAACCGAGAGACTTCGGTTGTTGAGTGGTACACAGCATTCGTCGCCACAGGTTTGTGCCCTGGAGCCCTCCAACCGCCAAAGTGACCAAGTCAGTCATCTCACTTTAGGTCGATAAATTGCCGGAACAGTCTAGAACACGGAAGAAAGCCGGCCGAGAGGCCAACTTCCATTACCCTATAAATCCTAGAAGCTAAATGGGGTGCGAGGAGCTCTACAGCCAACTGCAAACAAGCTCAGAGAACCTAAAAACTACAAATGCTTAAAACTGAAGTGTACCTTATCCAAAACCCTTAAAGTTTTAACTTTGGAACTAATGCAAGTGAACAAAGCTCTTTTCTCATTCAAGCCGGTGGCTCTGCAAGAGCAAAAGGGGCAGCGAGTGCCCCATCCAGGCGGGCCTCTACTTGGCGCTGGTGTACTTGGTGACCGCCTTGGTGCCCTCCGACACAGCGTGTTTAGCCAGCTCGCCCGGCAGCAGAAGGCGCACGGCCGTCTGGATCTCCCGGGACGTGATAGTAGAACGCTTATTGTAATGCGCCAGGCGTGAAGCTTCGCCTGCAATGCGTTCGAAGATGTCATTGACAAATGAGTTCATGATGCCCATGGCCTTGGACGAAATGCCCGTATCGGGGTGCACCTGCTTCAGCACTTTGTACACGTAGATGGAGTAGCTCTCCTTGCGACTGCGCTTGCGCTTCTTGCCGTCTTTCTTTTGCGCCTTGGTGACAGCCTTCTTAGAACCTTTCTTGGGAGCCGGGGCGGATTTAGCCGGCTCAGGCATGATCGCAAAACACAGCAGAGTTGTCTAGTGAGAAAACAAGCTACAATCCAGAGGACCTGAGCTTTTTATAACCACCTTATGTAAATTAGGCCTCAAAATACTTTTCATTTCCATTGGTTCATACATGAAACGTGTTTTCAGTACAAGCCTACGTAACAAAGACTCTAAATTTCAGATTTCATTGGACTTCTCTGCGACCAAATTGCGACCAATGAAAAGCTGGCTTCTGACCCCACCCCTAGGAGGGCGTATAAAGGCCTTATCACGTCAAAAACTAGTTTTGTAGTTGACTCTGCAAAAGTTAGTTTTACTGTTAAAGTCATGTCTGGCCGCGGTAAGCAAGGAGGCAAGGCCCGCGCCAAGGCCAAGTCGCGGTCGTCCCGCGCCGGCCTGCAGTTTCCCGTGGGCCGCGTGCACCGGCTGCTGCGCAAGGGCAACTACGCGGAGCGCGTGGGCGCGGGCGCGCCCGTGTACATGGCGGCCGTGCTGGAGTACCTGACGGCCGAGATCCTGGAGCTGGCGGGCAACGCGGCCCGCGACAACAAGAAGACGCGCATCATCCCGCGCCACCTGCAGCTAGCCATCCGCAACGACGAGGAGCTCAACAAACTGCTGGGCAAAGTGACGATCGCGCAGGGCGGCGTCCTGCCCAACATCCAGGCCGTGCTGCTGCCCAAGAAGACCGAGAGCCACAAGACTAAGA
This sequence comes from Dicrostonyx torquatus, assembly GCA_028555095.1. Lineage (NCBI taxonomy): Eukaryota > Metazoa > Chordata > Mammalia > Rodentia > Cricetidae > Dicrostonyx > Dicrostonyx torquatus. The sequence continues at coordinate 163,589 of JAQHUG010000695.1, read as the reverse complement.
GCAAGTGAAACTGACGTCAACCCAAAAAAGGCTCTTTTTAGAGCCACCAAGTCTTCATAAAATGAGCTAATGCAGTAGTTTGTGATCAGCCCTTTTAGTCGACTCTTTGGTGGCTCTTAAAAGAGCCTTTTTTGGATAAGGAGGGATACTGAATTACTTGTTCTTGCCGGGCTTATGGCTCTCCGTTTTCTTTGGTAATAAGACAGCCTGGATGTTGGGCAGGACGCCGCCCTGTGCGATGGTGACCCCTCCTAGCAGTTTGTTGAGCTCCTCATCGTTCCTCACGGCCAGCTGCAGGTGGCGCGGGATGATGCGCGTCTTCTTGTTGTCGCGGGCCGCGTTGCCCGCCAGCTCCAGGATCTCGGCCGTCAGGTACTCCAGCACGGCCGCCATGTACACGGGCGCTCCCGCGCCCACGCGCTCCGCGTAGTTGCCCTTGCGCAGCAGCCGGTGCACGCGCCCCACCGGGAACTGCAGGCCGGCGCGGGAAGATCGCGACTTGGCCTTGGCGCGGGCCTTGCCTCCTTGCTTACCGCGGCCAGACATTATGGCGGAATAGGCAATAACTGCTGCTTTTTCAAGAAAAGGATAAGGAAAGGTGAAGCAATCTTGGTGTAATTTATAAGACCTGTCGGGAGGGGTGAAGGAAAAGTAGTTTGATTGGCTGAAAGCAGAACTGCCTCAAATAGCCAATGGGAGAGCAGAAGGTAGACTCTGTGCTTTACATCCTGCAGTACCGGAAATGACGGGTTTTTTTTTTTTAATTTACCAATCGATGAGCGCCACATTAAAGCTCCCTATTTACACCAAAGAATTTTTAAAGGCAGAAGACTTTCGCGGAGCTGTTTATTTTAGTGTGGTGACTTATAAAGGTTTGTTTTGTTTACCCAGTTCAGAGCTGGAAAAATCCAAAAAGAGACACCACCACCACCCTCCAAGAGCACAGAAAGCCACTTCCCTCAAAATACTGGATTTTTTTTCCCTGAAGCTTTAAATTACTCATCAAGTCTAACCTTTACTGTCTCTCATAGGCAGGCTCCGTAAAAGAACTAATGAAGTTGCCTCCCTTCCCTTCCTTAGCCTTGTCTGTGGCTCTCCCAATGCCCATCTCTTTGCTCTAAATCGTTTGACCGAGGATTAGAGAGATTGCCATTTTCTTTGACCTCTAGGAGGCGTGAGTCGCCACCATACTTGTTCCCCCAGCTTTCAAGATGTCTCCCTCTTTTGCTCTCTTCTCCCATTTCCTTTACCCTCCTCTATTCTCTCCCCTCGTCTAAATTCACCAGTTTAGCCAAACTATCCTATCCCCAGCTCTTAACTCTGAGAGAGAAGGCTGACGAGCTTCCAGCTAATCCAGACTCGATTACCTCTGACTGCTGTATCAGATCAACGTTTACCAGATACTTAGCTCCTTTGTCTCAACAAGCACCTTATAGCATCTGAACGTGAACTCCGTTTTCCTTTGCCCTCCCCCAAGAATTGCACACACAGATTTTCAGGTACCAGGATAGACTCTGATCTTGCCTTTGTCACAACACTGTATCCTGTTATTTACTTCCTTAACATCCATCCACCCTTGTCCACTTCGCTTTCCTCCCTAAGATTCCACTGACAAGCCCGAATGAATAGTTTTGTCTGCAGACTCTGGCTTGAAGGATCGTCACCATCCCCACTCCTACCCCACCACTTTTCCTTTAAACTCTTTCTGGAAACCCTCTGTTTCTTCCTTCCTAGTGTCTCCTCCGGCCCGTACCTAGCAAAACCATGCCTTTTTCTTGGTAACCCTGTGCATGCGGTATGCTTATGAAGAAAACAATAGTGTTCAGTTCTATCCTTTTAGCGCTCTTCTAATATTCATTTTCATCCTTGTTTTTTTGGGGAGGTTTTTTATTCTTATTTTATGTGTGTGGGTGTTTTGTCTGTGCCTGGTGCCAGTGGTGGGCAAGGCCTCGAATCTCCTGGAACTAGAATTGCAGATTGCTGTTAGCCATCTTGTGGGTGATGAGCATGGAACCTAAGTCCTCTGGAAGACTAGGCAGTGTTCTCAGTGACTGCTGAGCCATCTCTCCAGCCCCTCTCTGGCGTTTATTGAATGTGCACCACTGGCCAATGAACAATACTGGTCATTAACACTAGTGCAAATGATGAAATGTCTAGAAATGGCAGCAGGCTAGTTAATTATGTGAATTAAGATAGTTAATGTTAGCTATATGCAGAAATTTGTCCAAGGGAAGATGTCACATACTTGGGGACTGACTAAATCTAGTCATACGGCTTGAGGTCACAAGTCTAACCCCAGCTGAGGTATCAAGATTGCCAAGAGTTCAAGACTAGCTTGTGCTACACAATTCTTACACACTCACACACACATACACACACACACACACACCTGCAAGACATGGTTTCTCTGCATAACAGCTCTGGTTATCCTGGAACTAGCTCTGTAGACCAGGCTGGCCTCGAACTCACAGAGATCCGCCTGCCTCTGCCTCCCAAGTGCTGGGATTAAAAAGGCATGCGCCACCACTGCCCGGCCACAAAAGTTAAAAAAAAAAATCAATGAAGGTGTTTCCTTAGTAAGTGAAATGTAATATAATTCAGAAAATAATCATAACCCTTTCTTTTGATGATTTTATTTCATTTTAGAAAGTGAATGAGTTCACAGAATTCACAGGCAGCATTTATGATGGGAATATGTTGTATTTCTCCAACATTAAGAATATAGAGAAAGCCCAGAAGGACAAATATCATATGTACTCACTCATAAGTGGCTTTTAGACATAAAGCAAAGAAAACCAGCCTACAATTCACAATCCCAGAGAACCTAGACAACAATGAGAACCCTAAGAGAGACATACATGGATCTAATCTACATGGGAAGTAGAAAAAGACAAGATCTCCTGAGTAAATGGGGACCATGGGGACTATGAGAGAGGGTTGAAGGGGAGGGGAGAGGTGGGGTGGGGAGCAGAGAAAAATGTAGAGCTCAATAAAATCAATTTAAAAATCTAATAAAGAAAAGAATATATAGAGAGAGCACTTGCTGCTCTTGAAGAAGAATTGGGTTCAGTTCCAAACACCCACACAGTGACTTGCAACCATGTGTAACTCAAGTATCAGGGGACCCACACACCCCTCTTCTGACTATGGGCACCAAGAAATACATTCAGGCAAACAAAACACTTTACACAATAAACAAATCACTGGGCAGTGGGGTGCAGGCCCTTAAGAGGCAGGTGGTTCTCAGGACAAGCTTCAGGCCAGCCTGGTCTACACAGAGAGACCTTGTCTCAGGAAAGTGGAACTCAGAGGTTGAGGAGAGCCTGCTATGCGAATGTACCTAATGCTGAAGTCTTGCTTTCTTTCCACGCTGCTCATAAATTTCCAGAGTATTTTGTTAGCATAGAAAACCATTCCACTATGCAAGTTCTAACAGTATCAACTTTTAAGATATTGGGAGCTAAGAACAAAACCTAGATAACAGGGAACACCACCACAGAGCCCTGACATCTTATAAGGCCCTGCTTGATGGGCCAGTGAACCCCCTTTCCTTGGACCTCTGAATTTCTTTTCAGTGATCTGTGTTATGAAGAAGGCTAAAGGGAAAACTGAACACGATAAGCCCTGTGCTAGAGACTACCCACAAAATGAGTATAACTTTCTGTTTCACAGATAAAGAAAAAGGAACTTGAGGATTTAGGCACTTGCTGAAGGTCACGTTAGTCATTCACTAACCCAAGCTTTTCAGACTCAAAGAGCATGCTCCTCATGACTTGATAATCTTTCACTAACCAGATCCTGGACATAATGAAGTTGTAAGTGTTACAGCTGGGATGGAAAGGTGTCCTGGACGCTGAGAGCCAAGGAATCCCACAAAGTCACACTGCACAACAACCTCACACAAGAGACTTATTGGGAGCAATAAAACCAGGAGGTTGGCTGTCTCTGCTTGCGTGAGAAACAGCAGGAAACTGAACTGGATACAGGGCTTATATAGAGTTTCTTGGGAAGAGGGTGGAACTTTTCAGGGTGATGCGTTCCAGGGTGGTGATTGGTGGGATTTCATGTCCAGAGATTGGATTTTTTACTCTGTAAAACGGGAGAAGGGTTCAGCAGTTAGGGTAGTCAGAGTATTCTGTGAGTGGAACCTGGCAGTTAGAGGTCCTGGGTGGAGAGGGGTTGGTCACTTGTGTGGCTCAAGGAACTTACAGAAGTCACTTGTCTTCCTCTATGAAAGAGAATATTTTGAGACTTTAAATTTCATACAAAACTTTCTTAGGTAAGTCTACATAGGCCAGTAGGTATCTGTTTATTGCTCTCTAGAACTCCGTTCCCAGCATTCTGACCGGTCTGCCTGGAACAGACAGAACAGGCCATTTGCTAAGTCCTCACCATCACTCAGGGGCTGCCTGCTGTTTCCTTTGACGCCTCTGGGATTATTTGCTGAAGGCAGCTGAGTTCCTTTCCAGCTTAATTTAATTAAGCAAACATTTATTTTGTGCTCTACCTTTATTCCAACCATAGTCCCTTTCCCTTCCCTTTCCTCCCTTCCCTCCCCTCCTCTCCCTACTGCACACCAGTCCCTTCAGGAGATGAGCCTTTCCACAGCTCTTCTCACCAAGCCTCCAGGTGCTTGGCTTGTGTGCTCCCTCTTCTCTTGCCCCAGCGAGTTCTCGCCTTTCCAGTTTCAGCCCCACATCCTTTGTGAGGGTTTCCCGACTTCCGCACAACAGTGTCTCCACAGCTCCATTCACATCCTACTGGCAGCATTTGCCCCTACCTTTTATTGATGCTTATTTCACCTTCAAGTCGGTAATTAACTATTTGGATATAAATTAATTAATACTTTGAGAGAATTCATGAATCTTTTTTTCTACGATATTTGTGTTACTCCACAACACTTTCCAAAATCCACCAAATGCTGGAATATCTCTCTGCTGGTACAATGCTTGCCTAGCATGCACAAGGCACTGCGCTGGATCTCCAGCGCCCCATAACACGGGCATGTGGTTCATTCCTGCAGTCCTAGCAAACTAGGAGATGGCAGCAGATGGATCAGGAGTTCAGGGTCATCCTTTGCTCCAAAGCAAGTTTGAAGCCAACCTGAGATAGATGAGACTCTTGTCTCTAAAACAAATATTGGAGGTGGGGGCTAATGAGAGTCACCCTGCCCTAAAAAATCTATAATCATTTAAAGGCTGCTGGGGAAAGAGATATTTTAAGTTTCATTTTTCTGCAAATAACCCCTCACCCACAGTCCTATAACCAATAGTAATTAAACTCAGTGGGTCACAAAAGAAAAAAAAAAGACAAAATAGTAAGAAAGATTTGAATGAAAATAAACATTTACCAAGAAAGATTTGAATAAGTTACATGTGGGCCAGTAGTACTGACTCCCCAGGGTGCCTTCCGAAGCAGGAAAATTTCCTCTCTCTTCATATGTGTACACTTGTGCAAAACTAAGCTGCACAGTTAAAATGCTTAGATTTTGTGTCTGTGACTTATACCTCAATGAACACAAAGGTCAGTGAACAAATAATAAAGTGACATCACACCATGGGGTGATAGCGAGTGGCTCATTGGGCAACCCAACCCCCATGTTACAGGTGTTTATTTTGTGTTGTGGCCACACAAAGGGACCACCATGATTTCTCAGGACCTAATGCCTCAAAAAATCTAGATCTGCCCAAGACAGACCCTTCAACAAATAAGAGATATTATTGCAACTATGATTTTATTGGAAACAAA
>JAQHUG010000695.1:133808-144190 GCA_028555095.1 Dicrostonyx torquatus | reverse complement strand
TCCACCTCTGTGTTATACTGACTGTCCTGAAATTCTTTTCTGCAGCAGAGTCAAGAACTTGGCCTCCCCCGAGTAGATGTGCCTGACTCATCAGGCCGCTATAGTCCGCAGCCCCGCGGAGTTGACCGTTCTGTTGCTGGGCGGCAAGGCTGCTGTCAGGTCCCAAAGGAGCCAATAGCTAACTGTGGTGCCTGTTAGCACACCAAAGTGCACAGTGCCCGCTAGGCTGGCCCAGTACCTGTGGTGCCCCTCATCTCTTCTCACCCAATCCCTACCCTAAACCTCTCCAGCCCAGGGGCTTCCCCCAGCATCTGACTCCTATACAACCCAGCCATTTCAGCCATGAGCTCTCTTGGTTCTCTTGGTTATCTCTCTCTCTTCTCTTCTCATCTCTTCCTCTTACACTCTTGTCTCCTCTCACTCCTCTCATGGCCTAATTCAGTCTGCTAATCCCTCTTCCAATTGTCTCCAGCTGGACTCTCCCTCATATCTACAATAAAAATGTATGACTTCTCCTCAGTCATACCTTGGAGTGTTCATGTCTCATTTCATTCAGCTACCAAATCCTGACCAAATGAAGTAAGAAAGTAGTCTTGTTGCTTCTTCTAGAGTGCACTCTATAAATCTATTGAAAAGTGTGGTAGTTTGAATGTAATTGGCCCCCATAAGCATATAGGAATTGGGACAGTTAGGAGGTGGGTTTTGTTGGAGTAGGTGTGGCCTTGTTGGAGGAAGTGTGCCATTGTGGGGGTGGACTTTGAGGTTTCCTGTGCTCAAGTTACGCCCAGTGTCCTCAGTTTACTTCCTGTTGCCTTCACATCAATATGGAGAACTCTCAGCTTCTTCTCCAACACCACGTCTGCCTATACTTAGACAGTGGGACTGTGGAGTAGAAAAGCAGTGGAATGCTTTAAGTGCTGCTTAATGGGCCATCCTAGTAGGAGCATGGACGACAGTGGTGCTGAGGGTCATTTGAACTGTAAAGGCATGACTCAAGAGGTTTCGAAGAAGAATAATTTTAGTATGTTGCCCAGAAATTGTTCTTGTGGTATTTTGGTCAGGAATATGGTTGCTTCTTGCCCTTGTCCAAAGAGTCTGCCTGAAACTAAAGTAAAAGATTTGTATTAATTCTGTTGGCAGCCTAGTAGAGACTCTGTCATGTCGTTACTAGTGTTCATGTGTATAAAGATTCATAATGAAAAAGAGCAAGCTGAGAAAGGAAAAATACAAAATGTACAATTTGAGGAGAAAAGGAGCACCAGGAAGTGGAATGGAGCTAAGTCCTTTGTTCAAGGAGATGAACAGAATAAGAAATGGAATTAAAGGTAAAATGGCCCTCAGGATAAGATCCCATTTAGCTAAGTTTCCAACTTGTGAAAATGAATTAAGAAAAGCTTAGAGCTGGTCTGGTGGAATATGTTTTTAATCCCAGCCCTCCAGAGACAGAAGCAGATGAACCTCTGGGTTTGAGTCCAGCCTAATCTACAGATTCAGTTTCAGGACAGGAAATTTTAGGCAGTGAAGGAAACCTTGGAAAACAGAATGCGGGTGAAGATGTAATTGAATGAGGGGCCATGTTCCAGCCCCAGCAACCAGCAGTACTTGGCAGCTTCAGCCATGTGGTTCTTGGTTTAGAGTTAAGGATAGAAGAAAGGAGTTACGAAATAAAGCCACTGAGGCCAGGCATGTGTCAGGGGTGTCCCTGAACGGAAACCTAGTAGACAGGCCACTGTGTGAAGCTGTGGAGGTGAACCCTGATTGACTTGGAGGCCCCCAAGATATCAGAGATGCCAGAGTCTTGGGATACCTGCCGAGGAGAGCTGCTAAAAGCCTAGGAGAACTAGCCTAAGAGAAAGAAGTGTGTTGCAGTAAGCAAAACTGAATAGAATTGCTCAGTGTGAGTTCACTTCCTGTTGCCTGCAGATGAAGATCTAGAACTCTCAGCTTTGTTGACAGAGGTTTTCTGTCCCACCCAGTCCGGCAACCATTCAATCCCAAAGAAACACACAGAGGTCTACATTAGTCATAAACTGGTTGGCCTATTAGCTTAGGCTTATTAACTCTTTCTTATGTCTTATATTAGCCCATAATTCTTGTCTGTTTTAGCCATGTGGTACCTTTATCAGTGAGGCATGTTCATCTTTCTTCCTCTGTGTCTGGGTGATGACTGCAGACTGACCAACTGACGGTTTCCTCTTCCCCAAATCTCCTGCCTCTGCCTCCCAAGTGTTGGGATTAAAGGTGTGTGCCACAACACCCAACTATTCTCTTTCTTTCTTTTTTTATTTTCTCTCCCAATTCTACATATATTTTTAAACACACTGTAAACCATTTAGAGGGTTTTTTTTTTACCTAACTCTATATTTTTACTGTATATCTCTCTCTTTCTGATCACATGAGTCTTTCATTTACTAAGCAATATGGCTAGGATTAAAGACATGACTTTGACAGCTGGATCCACCCCATTCCTTAGCTGTCTGGAGTCCAGCCTCATGGCAGAGGTACTGGTCAGAGTCATGTTTATTGCCCAACTCTACGGAGTTTCAAGGTTCTGCCACCACCAAGAAGCATGCTGCCGACTATTCATAAACACCTGCCACAGATTGGCACCCCATGTTGTATGAGGATGCTTGTGTGTTCTCGGCTGCCCACACTCCCAAAATAATCACGAAGAAACTGTATTAATTAAATCACTGCTTGGCCCATTAGCTCTAGTTTCTTATTGGCTCACTCTTACATCTTAATTTAACCCATCTCCATTAATCTGAGTATCGCCATATGGCTGTGGCTTACTGGATAAAGTTCCAGCATTTGTCTCCAGTGGAGCAACATGTCTTCTCTCTACTCCACCTTCTTTCTCCCAGCATTCAGTTTAGTTTCCCCCGCCAACCTCTGTTCTGCCCTGCTATAGGCTCAAGTCAGCTTTCTTTATTCATTAACCAATAAAAACAACACATAAACAGAAGAACCTTCCACACCACAGCTCCTTCTCCATCACCATGTCTGCCTGCATGCCACCATGTACCCCCATGATGATAACGGACCAAACCTTTTTGAACTGTAAGCTGAAGATGGACGCTAAAAAGAAACCCCACACTAGCTCAGAATTGAGTGCAATAAAGAGTTATTTATTTAGGGGTAGACTCACAGATCATAGTCCTTTGCTCTAACGGGGAACAGCAACCGAATCCCACAGCCGGAAGAGAGAGGGAACATGCGTTTTACATCGGCATTTACCGTATATGGCCACACCCAAGTGGGCAGGCAACTTAAAGGCTACTGGCTCTAGGATTTCCTACAACAGTAAGTCACTCCAATTAAATGTGTTCCTCTATAAGAGTCATGGCCATGGTGTCTCTTCACAGCCGTAGAAACCCTAAGACAGCAAGTTCCTTTAGTTCCCAAGTCTGGATGATATGCTTGCAGTAAACTGTGTTAGTCTCATTATACACACAGCACACAGTCTCACGGTGTGCCTCTCACTATTTCTCCAGTGCTCTGTAAACTCTGAGAGCAGGGCTTGACTTTACTCTCCAGCCTCCAGCACTGGTCTGGCATATGATTATGTGCTTAGGATATAGAATGGGCTTCCATTTCCTTGTATGTATAATAAATGTTTGGGATCCACGGGTGTGACTGTTCGATTTAGAAATACAGAGTAAAGAGATAGAAGGCAGAAAGAGACCAGAGTCTGACCTCAACAGGTGAGCCTATTTATCAGTGCACACAGAGAGGGACAGCCTATCTCTCTCAGGTATGAAGGGGTCTGCGAGAAGAAAATGCTGCTTGCGCCCCTATATAGGGGTGACTGAGAGGTTCTGGAATGAAGAAGTTGATGCAGCTGTAGGGGGCTATGTGAGGGTCTTCAGTCTCTTCTTCCTGGAATTGCCTACTTCAAGCAAGACAGATTACCACGGGAAATAGGCTGTCCCAGCAGACATTTCCTCTGAGTTGTGACTGACCTGTTGAGCAAAGTCAGATGTCATCGCAAAGGAGTCCTGTTTTTACTTTGGAGGCACTCTATCATTGACACGGGACAGTAATCCCAGTACGTAGGAGATAGCAGCAGGAGGATCAGGAAATAACGGGCTTTCTGGAGAGGTGGAGGCCAACCTGGGCTGCATGAGACCTTGTTTTTAACTAATCAATTATAAAGGAAAAAAGCTATTTGAGTTACAAAACCAAGAAACAACAAATTCGGTGCGACTATCCCAATTTTGCAGGAAACCCTTTTATCCTTCTGTTTGCGTTTCATTGCTCAAATTCCGGACGTCACATGACTTGGCCTGGTGGGAGGAGAAAGGACTACAATTCCCATGAATCATCTGGGTACTACGTAACTCCTGCCAGACGCAACCAGTACAGCATTTCCTAGCTAGCTTTCCGATGCTTGATAAAACTGAGGTAACTCAGGCTCCGCAGCGAGTACAAAGGTACCCCCCTAGGGTCTGAAGTGGGTGTTAGGGCTCTGACTCAGCCAAAAGGACGAGGTTCCACATCCTCCATTTTTACAGCTCCCAGCCATGGCTTCCCAAGGCCCTTAGTGCCCATCGCTCCGGTCGTTCGAACAGTCGCCCTTTTCCCTCCGCTGCCGGCGTAGAAGCCGCGTTAACCCGCCACGCAGTCGAGAGGCGGTTTTGGGATGTGCCTGTCTGGTGTGCGTGGGGAGGGTGTGTGGACCCAGCTCTCAGCCCTGCGCCTTTGGTCTCTCCGCAGCGGATGCTGAGGGCGCATTTGGCCCGGTGCATGGTCTCCATGGCCACGCGCGCGTGTGTGTCGCGGGACAGCACGGGATCGGCGGCCGGCGGACCAGTGGAGGCCGCCATCCGCGCCAAGTTGGAGCAAGCCCTGAGCCCCGAGGTGCTGGAGCTGCGCAATGAGAGCGGCGGTCACGCCGTCCCGGCAGGCAGCGAGACGCATTTCCGTGTGGCGGTGGTGAGCTCTCGGTTCGAGGGACTGAGCCCCCTGCAGCGGCACCGGTTGATTCACGCGGCGCTGTCGGAGGAGCTGGCTGGGCCGGTACACGCGCTGGCCATTCAGGCGAAGACCCCCGCCCAGTGGAGGGAGAACCCACAGTTGGACACTAGCCCCCCCTGCCTAGGTGGAAGCAAGAAAACTCGAGGGACCTCCTAATACCAGATTGGGAGAGCAACCATCCGAATGGGCCGAATGAAAATAAACCACTAAATCACTACTACCTCATATTTTGATTTGTATGGCCCACTGCCCTTTCTGCTAGCATACACCATGCAGAGGTAAAGAAGCGCCTGGCCAGGGAAAGCTAAGCTAGAGAGAGCAGCTACTCCCAACTGTCCTTGCTTGGGCTGGTCAAGAAGGGCTGCCCGATCTGATGAGTCGGAAAGAGCCATGAAAATAAAAGAGAAGCTGCCTTGCGGGGTCAAAGCCGTGTTCTTAGTATCTGTTATTATTGTGTATGTGATGGAGGTACATGACACCACGGCGCTCATGCAGAGGTCAGAGGACAACTTTTGGGAGTCTGGGGAATTGAGGTAATCAGCTTTATGCAGTTGTTAGGCTCCTTCGGGCGTTTTTCTGAGAAGAAAATTACGTGTAGACTAGAGAAGGGGTTCACGAAGAAGTGAAGTATTTAGTTTTTACAAGGGTACCAGGATTAAACCGGAAAGGAAGAAATCCCTGCATCTGAAGCAGGAAAAGAACCGAAACGAACACAGCCTAGTTTTTTAAGGGAAGCTCAGGTGATGCTTAGAAGCGGCTTTTCAATGCCCTGCATGCAGACATTGTCAGAGAAAGGTGTTGCTTGACCATACGGGCGGGCGAGGACGAGGCTCAGTAGCAGAAGCCTTGGGTTTAATCCCAGCAAAGCAGATATGTATGATATGTCTGAGTATATAATTTGACCGTTTCTGACTATAAGCCATTTCTAGATTGGGCCTATTGGGGTAGTTATTAAAGGCTTCAGAGCCCGTGCAGTGCACGCCTTCAGTCCCAGTATGAAGAGCAGAAGCAGGCAGATCTCATTGAATTCAAAGCCAGTCAGGGCTAAATAGGGAGGCTTGCCTCAAAAAAGAAACAAAAAATATGTGATTTGATTAAAGTAGCAATGGACTAGAGTAAAGGAATCAGGAGCAAGCTGCAGGCAGGAATTCCCGAAAGACATTGCTTAAAATGGGGCTAGAGAGCTCGTTCAGCACTTTGGAGCACTTTCTGCTCTTCCAAGAATCCAGGTTTGCTTCCCAGCACCCATAAGGTGACTCACAACCCACCCTAACTCCAATGGCAGGGTATCTAATGCCCCCTTCTGGCCTTGATAGGTACCAGGCACGTGTGCATATACACACGTGCAAGCAAAAACACTTGTGCACATAAGATGCATGTTTGTGTTACTTTTTGCAAGAGTAACAAGGGCTTTTAACCCATAGAGTCACCTTTCCAGCTGCCATAAATAAATGTTTTTTAAACAAACAAAATGTAGATTTGAGGTACCCTATTCCACAAGTCAAGACTAATGATAGAGGGGGTTTGTTTATTTTGGCTTTGGAGAAGGAATAGTTTCGCCAACACTATTTTACTGTCCCCAGACTGTCCAGGTGCTGTCAAACGTGAGTGGAGAGGCCAAGAAGCTGACAGAGCCACTTTGAGGTTTAAGGATTTGTACCCTTTATTTTTCATCAGTATTTTTCATTTCGTTTTTCACATCAATGAATCAGGTTTAGGGTTCCCCAGGAGATGAGAAAGTGGATGTGTCTCCCCTGTGGCTGTACGGGAGAGGGCTACGTCCAGCAACGGAATGGTGAGAGAAGGGGCACACACGTACACTGGGCACTGGAGGAAGAAGGCAGTCCTCTGAGCAGACACCAGAGTTAAACAGTCACCACCTGGTTCAGTGTTACAAAATCAGGGAATGGCCTTGGGGGCGAGGGCGCCAGACGAAGCATGAGGAGGGCGAGTTTGGATTTTCTTTGTTGTGGTTATTTTAACTTCCTGTTAACATTGTACAAACAGCTAAAAACTCTGACAGGGCACAGCTACAGAGGGAGGCGTGGCTACAGAGGAGGTGTGGGAGGAGGGTACCAAAGAAAGCAGCCACACGGGGTAGGGAGGAACAGAGAGGCAGCTCTACCTATGGAGGCTGTTCTGTGGAAGGGCGAGATGGGGAAACTGAGGCTTCTGGTCCCTGCATTAGGGGTCCCTCACTGCCCAACCTCTTTAAGAAGGGTTGAGGGAGGACCCCTGCTTCCTGCCCCTGCCCCAACTCCTTGTGCTTTTGGATCTGCTGGTTTGACCTTATGCCTGGTTATTTTCCCTTTCTTTCCTCTGGTCCCCTGCCTAGGAGGACAAGACAGGTCAGGTGGGAGGGCTGTGGCTAGTGGGTGGAACCTCTTTAGAGAAGGAAGGAGAGTGATGCCTTGTCAAATGCCCCCAGGTCTCCCTAGATTGCAGGACTCTCATCCTAGCATGGCTAGTGCTTCTCCTTCCCCCACCCCCCAGCTCCAACACAGAAGACTCTGGGAGGTAATAGAGAAGAACAGTGTTGTGTGTGTATTCACTGACACTACCACCCTTGGCTTATATGTGAACAGTATAGTGGCACCCCTGCCTCATGGCATACACACACACATTCACACACACACACATATACACACATATATACACACACACAGAGTCCTGCTAAGCTGCCTCAGAACTTATATATAAATAAGAATCAGAAAACTAATTCCTTAAAATCCAGGCTTCACATTTGTAGCCTGAATTGAGGTGAAAATGGAGGCCAGAGGGCTGAGGTTTATTGCTACTCCCCAGCATCCTTAGGAGGTTAGACGGCACCCAAGGCCCTTCCCACTCAAGAAGTTCTTTTGGTCCAAGCCTCAGCCCCCAACATAACTCCATACCTGTGGTTCACCAGGGCCTAGGCAGAGGGAATGAAGGGGAAGGCAGAAGTTGTGGAACCCCTGGAGCAGGGAAACAAGGGCTCCCCACTAACACTGGGGGAGAGAAGGATGCAACTCAACCTTCTCCGGTGCAAAGTCAAGGGTGGCAGCAGGTGGGAGGTGCCTCCTCCCAAAAGTGGGATGAAGGGACCTTCCCTGTAGTCCCTGCCCATCAGGGTCACACACATGCACACTGGCACACACAGCTAAGACACCAAACACAGGGGAGTGAGGACCAGGACGGCAGGGCAGGGAAGGAATCAAAGGAATTATTGGTCTCACAGTGTGCCTGCCGTCCCTAAAGTCCTGAGCCCCTCTCCTCACTGCAGTACCTGCCCCCGGGTCTCCGGCAGCTTCAGGGCCAGAGAGCTACCAAGGGCAAGGGCAGCTGAGGCAAAGAGGATAGGAGCAGCCTTGGTGATTCCCACAAAGGATGTGAAGATGCTGATCCCCAGAACTGCTGCCAGCTTGCACAGGGCATTGAGGAAGCCAAAGGCGGTGGTCCTGCTCAGGAGGCCCCAGTGCCGAGCCACATGGCCAACAGGGCCCAGAAGAAGGAAGACAGGCAGGTGGGAAAGTGAAGCCAGGAAAGATGGCGAACAGTGTTCAGGAGAGGGGAGGAAGGATGGATAAATGAGGGGAGAAGGATGGGGAGGCAGACAAACCAGGAGACAGAAGCATGAGGTTAGTAGTTAGGAGTACAAGGAATGAACACAGCAGCTCCCAACTGTTAGGGGAAAACTCAACAGGGATGTGTGTCCTGTCCCTAACGATATTCTTCCCATTCAGCCCCCACTTCACCCTACTTCCCCCTTCCTGTAGCTCCTAAACCTCCTCCCCGCCCCCACCACACTACCTCTTGTCCGAAGGGTAGAGTTCAACGGTCAGCACGTCCAGCGCGTTCCAGGATGCAATGCTGACACCCCCAAAAAGGCAGAGCAGAGCGATCATGGCTGACTCGCTGTTCCCAAAAGACAGGAAGAAGCAGGAAACACAGGACATCACACTGGAACCGGCTGGAACCAGAAGGGAGGCCATGAAACACAGCTGTGGTCCAGCTTGCCATCAGCTTGCTTTGTGACCCCTCCAGGTTACTGTTTCCCAGGGCAGTCCTCAACCCCTGTGTTTGTTACTATCGGTAGCAGTGGCAGCCATTTATTCAATACCAGTTTTGAGACAAGGAACTTGAGGACTCAGATGGTACCGACCTGAGACAACAGCCCTCTGAGAGAGGTGCTATTTTCCTTTCCTACCTGGTGCAAGCTCACACAGGGCACAGCCTGCCCAAGGTAAGTAGCAGAGCTGAATTTCCAACCTGTAACCTCAAAATCTGTACCCTACTTGCCTGGCATTCTCTTTAACCTCCTAGAGTAACATTCTATGCAAGATCCGCCCCCATTTTGCAGCACCCCTAAACAAAACATGAGAGGGGAAAGCTCTCTGGCCAATCTCTTCTGCAGCAGGAGGTGAGAAGCCTCTGAGAGTCCGCCCCAGCCCCAGCTGCCTCGATACTGATCAGCACCCAGCCCTCATCGCCTTACCAAGCATTCTGAGCCTGCCAATCTTGTCCATGAGTAGGGCAGACACGATATTTCCAGGAAGCACAGCCAACGTCCCCAAGAAGCTGACAAAGTACACCATGTAGGCACCTTCACCGGTTCCTGTGACATCGAGTGGGCAGCCTTCCTTATTGTGCAGGAATGTGCTGTTCACCAGACGACTGTTCACGAACTTGTACTTAAACAGGTCTAGGAGGTCAAGACACAGAGCAGATGGTGAGGTGCAAGCAGCTCCCACTGATGGCTTAGGGATCTGCTGCATCTGTGGAAGTTAGAGGTCAGGGGCTCTCAGCATTATCCCTGGTACCCACTGCAAAGCATCAAATAAGATCACCAAGGAAACTAGCAATCTTTCAGCAGACCGTACTCAAGAAGCACAGCATGTCTGAGGCTTTGCTAGTCTTTGTTTCTTGTTTGTCCCTTTTGTCCACCTGAGCTGGCTATAAACAGGAGCCCTGCTGCTAAGCCTAGGAATCACTTCAAAAGAAAACATTAAACATGAATTTTAAAGTCCTACCCTCTCTCTCCTTCTCTTTCTCTGTAAGGTGGGAAAGCTTGCGCAGTGCTCCATTTTGAGGTGGGATGCTTCAGTCTCACAGAGCACCACACAAAACAGCCTTCTAGCTAAGACCATTGTTTAAAAAGTAGATTCAGAGGGTTTTTCCTTACATATTTTAAAAAGATTTATCTTAGTAGTGTGTGTGCGTGTGTGTATGTGTGTGTGTGTGTGTGTGTGTGTGTGTGTGTGTGTGTGTGCCATGAGCTCTCAGAAGACAATGTGAGATCCTCTAGAACAAGAGTTACAGGCACTTGTGAGCTGCCTGATGTGGGTTCTGGGAACCAAACTTGGACCCTCCGCAAGACCAAGTGCTCTTAACTGCTAAGCCATCTCTCCAGCACGCTTAAAGATTCA
>JAQHUG010000695.1:88947-133628 GCA_028555095.1 Dicrostonyx torquatus | reverse complement strand
AAAAAAAAAAGATTTGTTTTTGAAACAAGAACTCCTGATCCTCCTGCCTCCACCTCCAGGGTGCAGCACCATCCTCAGCTTAGCTGTTTGTTTCTCACTAGGGACTGGAACCAGAGAGCATCACAGGAGCTGGGCTCCACCACTCAGCGACACTCTCAGCCCTTTTATCTGTTTTCATCTTGAGACAGGATCTTGTTGTGTGAGCTGGCCTTAAACTCTCTCTGTAGCCCAAGCAACTTTCAATTATCCTGCCTCAGCCTTCTGCAGAGGGGGATTACAGGCCTGTGCTGCTAGGCTGAGCTAAGAGAGAGATGGCTGCCATGGTCCCCAGTCTCTTCCTTATTGACAATCCCTTTTCGTTGTGTTCCCTTTTTCCCAATAACCCAGTTTACCCTCTTCAAACTCCCATTAACAATACCTCACTGAACTTTTATAATCAGCTAAAGGTAAAAAAATATGACATTTTCCTCAGATAGTCGAACAAAATACCCAATGTTCATTATATGTCCCAAATCACTGATGGTAGCCAGTAAGCGACTCAAGGCTCCAGGAGACTTTGAGCTGAGAACTGTGAGCTAGAGGGTGAGGAAGCCTCCTCCTCCCTTCATCTCGGTCCCAGTCCTTGCGCTGATAGCCGCTGGCCACCTTACCAGTGTTGTAGAACACAGTGTTGATGAACGTGCAGTTGCGGAAGAATGTGTTGCTGGACGTGACATCTTCGAAGTAACACTCCTCAAATAGGGAATCCTCAAAGGACACTGACTTCAGACGCAGCCCGATGAACCTGCGGGACCAGTATGATGAGACACGGCCCCTCATCCTCAGCCCTTCACTGACTTACTCCCCTAAACATACAGAGATCATCAGCACTGAGAAAAACACACAGGCTAACCTAACCCTAACCCTAGCTTTACCCCAAGCCAACCTATCTTGGGCTCAGACTCATCACAGAGACAAGAAGTAACAGGGACAGGGAAGAGTGGGGTTGGAAAGTCCCCACGTACTTGTCATTGAAGTACTGCCCCCCTCGGTGGATCTGATTCTCCAGCGTGAAGTTAAATGTCACATGCTCTACGCGCTCCCCTGGAAACACTTTGGTTCGAGCTGCATAGTCCACAGCCTGGAGATGGCGGATCATGTCAGGGAACCAGACAGTCAGACCGTAGTAGCTGGAGAATGAAAGGCGTGGAGTCAGACAGGGCAGATAAGAGCCCTATCAGAGGGAGGGATGAACACTTCACCCGTATGCTTGCCCCCAGACTCACCCCCCACACACCCCTTCCAGGACTGTGGTTCTGGGGGCTTTAAAGTCTTCTGTGTTACCCATCATGCTCTCTGCTTCCCAGGTATTCCCTCTTCCTCTGTCACCTCCAGCCCCTCAGCTTGTCTTATTCCACTCTGAGGATTTGGATCCCCACCCACCCTGTCCCAGGTGTCTCCCCAGTGCAATGCCCTACCTCACTGCGGCACCACGGCACTGACTTAAAGAGGTAGCTTTATCTAGTCCTGGCAGAACATAACTATAAGGACTGGAGCACGTCTACTCATCCCTGCTACACTGTCTGCACGGGATAAAAATGGATACCCGTCAGCTTGAATTCCAAGCTTGGTGAATTCACTCAGTAGGGAACCTGGATAAAGCATGGAGAGGATGCGGACAGACGGTATCTTCCATCCTATCTGCCCCTCGTTTCCAGTCTCCTCGCTCTCTCCGGTCCACACACACAGCCCTCTCACCTGAAGGACATGGTGAACCACACACCCATCATCATTAGAGTGATCCGCCGATACTCCGGACTGAAGCAGGAGAGGAAGTTTCCCCAAACCTACGAGGGACACAGTGAGTGCTGAGGGTGGCCACACTACCTTCTTTACTCGTAGACCCCCATTTTTCGTTTGCTTTTCCACCTCCCTCAGCTCCCTTTCACCATCACACAGCTCAAGTCCTCTGCCCTCCATTTCTCCCACTCCCTTCTCTTCCTCCACCATTCAACCCTCATTACCTGACCCCCCAGGCTCAAAGCCCGGACTCCCCAGCGCTGGTACCAGGTTCCTGTGTCAGACTGAATCTCAATCAATTCATCCTCCTGATGAATCGTTTTAATGTGGGTGACCTGGGTCAAGAAAAGGGGTGAGTTGTGATACACTACTTCCCACCCCACTCCACGTGTCTCTTTCTCAGAAGCAAAGTGAGAAGCAGGGAGTGGACATAATGCCTGGGAGGTATCACTGAGACTTAAAACGGGCATCCAGAAAGGGTCCAACAGGGGGTTGTAGTCAGGACAGTGGGAAGAGCAGCACTTACTGAGAAGACTCGCTCGGGATGGCCCTTGTATCGCATGTTGGTGTCATGAACCTGCTTCAGCACCATCCAGGCCTCATCATGCTTCCCATTCTAGAACCACAAATGTAATTCCCAACATGCACTTCAGGGCTCCCAAATCCAGTATTACAGAACCCATCCCTCCAGTCCGTCCTCTAGGATCCCAAGATACAAAAAGACTTCCAGCTCCCCTGCAACCCTAAGCTATGGGGATACACATTAGCTCAAGCTGGGGTATAGCAAGGCATGATCAGACTTGGGCGAGAGTTGGGGTGGGGTTTGCAAGGGAATAGATGCCAGCATAGGTCCTAGGTATTTCTTCAGTAAAGCAGAAAGGGAAAACCTAAGATGCGGAAAATGATGGTCAAGTATGTGGCCCTAGACGGAGCCACATCCCAATCTGCACTAGAGACAGGTGTAGTTGGAGGGGGTGAATCCCAACCTGAGCCTGCAGAATCTTAAGCCACCCATAGATGGGCAAGTTTCCTGAACTCTCCAACCCCCTTTGGAGACATAGTTTGAGACAAAGGAAGCAAGATAAAGTCCCCTAGAGTCATGGGCACACAAAGGAGGAAGCAGTCACAGGAGTGAACCAACCCCACAGCCAGCATCTTTGTCCCCTCCCCACCCCACCAAAGCAATCCATTCACCTCTAGGAAGAAGCGGGGACTCTCTGGCTGCGTAGTCAGAGCCCCGATGGCAAACACAGAGGGAAAGGCACAGACGAGGACGAAGACCCTCCAGCTGTGGAACTGGTAAGCCGAGCCCATCTGGAAACTCCACCCTGGCAGACAGTCACAGAATCAGCAGAGAAGCAGGAAGCTGAGTGCTCCCATGATGGGGAGCACAGCAGAGGTGGGAGGATGGAGACTCTGGGGGACTCCAGCTTACCATAGTGCGGAATGATGGCCCAGGCCATTGCAGCCGCATACACTCCACCAATCATCCAGAACATACAGAGCCAGCTCAAATGTTCCCCCCGTTTCTCCTGGGCCAGAAACTCCGAAAAATAGGAGAAGACAATGGGGATGGAACCGCCAATCCTGTACAGTTCAAATATTAATATTAGAAACAGCCATCATCCTAGTCCCCTATGTCAGTAGTCTGGGTCCTCAGTCCCCGCCCCGACATCTCCAACTCATACATTATGTCCTACAAGCTCTTGCCACCAGCCACCAAGTCACCATTCTTGGGATGGCCGGAAGCAGGCAAGCAGGTCTCAGGGCAAGAAGAGAGCAAGCATTAAACCCTGGAGATGGCCAAGACTCGAGAGGGGGCAAGGCTGAGGTCCACTGGACCTCTGTGCAGTGTCTCAGAGACAGAGTTAGAGGTAAGTTGGAGGACTCAGGGATGGACCAGGCATAGTATTCTGCATGTTTCCAGACAGGCCTTGGGCAGACATAGCTGGCCTGATGATGGGGTGGGGAGTGGGGAAGGGGTTCATTCACTCAATTCACGCATATTTAAGGTGTATCCGATATGCCTAACACTGTACCAAGTGTATATTACAGCAGTGTCTTTAACTCACCCAACCCCAGAGAGGAGGCGGCAGAAGAGGAAAGTGCCATAACCCTGGACGAAGGATGAGAAGAAGGCGAAGACACTATTGACTGAGAGCGAGATGAGCAGACACTGCCTCCGACCCAGCCGATCAGCCAGGCCTCCCCAGAGGAAGGCTCCCACCATCATGCCTAGGTACACGATGAGGCCTGTGGAGAGGAAGAGCCCGGAGGGACGTGAGTCGATATGCCTCAGTCCTTCCATCAGGAGCAGAATGGCTCTGTAGAGCCTTCTAGAAGCTAAGTCTACCCAAAGATGGGGGAGTGGGGGGAGATGGGTGAACAAAGACGGATCATCATTACTGCAGACCAGGGTTCAAAGGCAAAAAGGCAAATATTTAAGAAAACCCCTCATCACTTTCCTCCCCCTTCCCCCCAGCCCCTTTCCTCACTCTCCTCTTCTCTTCCTTCCTCTATCACACATAACGCTCACCCCCAGCTCACCTGGAAGTAAAATGGGTCTGCCCAGATTCCTAGATGTGCCCCCTTTACCCTCCCAGTTTGATTATTTTTAAATTGTGGGTTTTTTTTAGATGGTGTCTCACTATGTAGCCCTGGAGGGCCCGGCACTCACTGTATAGACCAGGCTACCTAGAATTTACAGATCCATGAGCCTCTGCCTCCTGAGTGCAGGAACTCATGGGGTTCATACACATTGCTCCTGGCCTCCCCTCCCCCACAACCCAGTTGTGATGCCCTTAAAGAAAGAGACTTCTTGTTCCTTGGAAAAGGGGTTTCAATACAACGTTTCTCCTTTATCCCCCAGTTTATTGTTTCTTCAAAAAAAACATATTGGAATTTATTTTTTAAATCACCTCCAAATTTTGCATTTTATCAATGCCCAAACCAAGCCCCAAGAGACAGACCTGTTCATGGCAAAGCCAGCCCTCTATAATTTCTCAGTGAGCCTACGGGATTCCTCCTTCTAGATCCCTGTCAGGAAAGGCCATGGAAGACATTGCCGGTCCCTAGACATGCCTATCTATGTCTGAGATGTCCCTTCCCATGGATATCAAAGCGTTTCAAACCTGTTGCTCTTGCTCTGCGGCAGGGAAGGACAAGTCAGTAACGGGGTAGAAGGCTTTGAAGATGCACTGCACAGTAGCCCCGCCCACTACGGCCATATCCATATCCAGCAGACACTATTAGTGAAAGCCCCAACCCAGCTACAATCCCTCTCTTTCACACACAATTTCATTTGCTCAACCTCCAGAAGAGGGTGTCTGGGGAGGGGGGCGGTTTGCGGAGGGTCAGTGGGCCCTCTAGGTATATATCATGTACAGCTATTGGGAAGAACTGGGCAGTCCCCAGCAGCAGGGTGTCCACGGGGTTCTTACCTAGCATGCCTTTGTTGGAGTCAGACAGGCACATATCTTTCTCAGCACTGGGCAGCACGAAGCCCACCACAAAGACCTCTACACCATCTGCCATCAGCGCCAGACCCAGCACGAAGTAGAGTGTCCACTGGAAGCGGCCATGGCCACACTCCCGGAGGATGGTTTCATACTGCTGAGCCAATTCTTCCCGGTCTTTCCGCCGCTGTGCCTCCCCACGACCCCCAGGAGGCCCCTCCCCATCACTCAAGCCCCCTCTCACTCCAGCCAAGGGTGCCCCATCTGCCATCCGTTCGCCTTTGCCCCCAGATTCTGCCCTAGGAATGCCCTGATATTCCCCCTCGTAGATCTCATCATCCTCGTCGTGGCCCTCGGTGGCATCACTGGAAGCGCCACCTTCTTCCTCATCCTGGGCCCCTTCTCCGCGGTAATAGCCATCAGCAGGGGCAGGGAAGTCATCGTCATCATCTTCCTCCTCGAATCGGGAGTAAGACCTTCGAGAATACTCATCCTGCACCCTGTCCAAGCCCTTCACCACCTTCTTGGTCGCGTGCTTCTTGACTTCTTTGGCGATGTCTTTGGCCCCACGGATGAACGCTGCCCGGTCTCGGAAGCCTTCTTCCATGATGGGGCTTGGGCGCACCTCCCTTGAACCGCCCTCGCTGCTTCTTTTTCAGCCCTTTGTTCAACGACTTGAGGGGTCAAGAAGACCCTCTCCCCAGACAAAATGTGTTCAGATATCTTTGGGCTCAGAACAAGAGGAAGTAGGGCCTGGCCAGTGAGGTCAAAGGTGAAAGGAAGGGGAGATTTTTGTTCTGCACCCAGTTCAAGAGGGAGAGTAGAGGAGGAACAGGGGAAGCAGGGGAATGGGATGGGAAGGGGGAGCCAGGTTAGAGAGGCTAAACTGAGGAGCCAAGATATTTCAGGGATGGCTGCCTACTTCTCTTCCAGGAGCCTCTGGAGACCTAGAAAAAAGAGAAGAAAAGGAAGTTCACTAGGCTAGTGAAGAAGGGACAAGCCCCTTGACTTTGACCTTGGAGGGTAGCTCTGCGGGATTTGATCCAGAATCAGTCATCTATCTGCCTTTGCCTAACCTCTGCCCACACCCAGTTCAGACCCACTGCAAAGAAAACTCAGGAGAAACTAGAATTCCCTGCTCTGGTCTGATGAGAGGTTCCCACTGAGACAGAGCTTGAGGATGAAGTGCAGACAGACAAGCCCTCCTCCCAGGTTCCTCATGCCATTGATGGCTCTGAAGGTGGATCCTCCACAGTTCTTCCCTGAAGGTCTCCTCAGGAGAGAGTTCTCCCAACTTAGCCTAGTAGGTAAAGCTCAGCCTCCAGAGTAGGCGAGACTTGGGTTTGGCATAGATTACACAAGTATGACATGTCTCCGAGCACCCAGCCTCAGCTCCCTCTTACTTAAAAGGGGAAAGTAAGGGTTTAGCGGCTCAATGCAGATGTGCTAACCTCAGGTCCTGGCAGAGGGAAAGCGACAGGAACACCCTAGCTCTAGTGTGAAAGGCACACAGTGGGATGTCCTGCAATCCCTCCCAAAGATGCCTCTGCTGAGCCACCTCTGCATGTTCTGTAGGGTGAACAGCAAAAAGGGACTTCATCAAGAAGAATGCTGGCTGGACGCAAAGCATGTGGCATTTGAAGTCCCCAATCCCTACTTGCTAACTGCAGATGGGCAGACAGGTTGCCCCAGTTCACCTGAACCTCAATGTCCTTAAATTTAACTTGATGATAATTAACTTGGGAAAATCCATTTCTCAGAGTTGTAAAACTTAACCTCACAGTATAGTCTATGACTATTAGCTTGCTGCCTTTCCTATTAGATAGAGAAGGTCCGAACAAAGCAGGGCAGCCAGCAGAGGTCTATACTCAGCTGCTGATGCCTAGGATCCTCCCCAGAACTGTGTTTAAACTAATTCCAGCAGCTGGAATGAGTTAGAGCCTCTGTAGACCAACAGGATAAGGATCCCAAAAGGGAGACTTGGAACCTGGGTAGAAGGGAAAAAGGAAAATCATGAGCTAAGAAGACACATAGCTGCTATCCCCTTCCTTCAAAATGTCACCATATAGGCCCCCTTTCGCCTGTGGGGTGGGAGGTCACAGTTCTAGCAAGTGTCTAAAGTCTATAGTGGTGCTGCATTCCTCCAGGGTGTCCCTTCCTAATCCTCCTTAATCCCTCGGATTCTTCCTGAGTTGGTGACAGAAAGAGTCCACAAATACCGCATTGCGTAGGCAGCTGGTGGGAAATGAAGGGGGCCTAGGACTTCCCTTTAAAAACAAAAACAAAGACACCCCATTAAGGGAGGCATAAGATAACCTCCTTCATAACAACAGAGGACACAGGCCTAGACTCTGAGCAAGATCATTCCCCTAAAATAAGCCACTGCTCCCACCTAGCCGGAGCCTTGACTAATCTCTCTCTCTCTCTCTCTCTCTCTCTCTCTCTCTCTCTCTCTCTCTCTCACACACACACACACACACACACACACACACACACACACACGTGCGCCGTGCGCGCTAGTGGAAAAGGGTAAATAGTGCTATGTCATTCAGAAATGAAGCACTGGCAAGGACAGATGTAAGCAGCTGTCCAACAGTGACCAGAGCAGTGACCCCTGTGTCACCTTTTCTTCACAGCTCAGGGACCAACCATCCTCAGTGCAGGTAATTTCCATCCCTTGATTTCTTTCCCAAGCATGGTCTCCCCTCAAAGCCTGAAGGAAGCATTTGGACCCACCAAGAGCTGTTCCCCGTGCCTACTGACACTGTTTGTCCCTCACAGGTGACTGTGGGGGTAGGAAAGGCCCCCACAACAGTAGACAGAGGCTCAACAGCCAGCTCCCCACCCCCACACCCGGGCCAGCAGACCCAGGAGAGAGGGAAAGAAGACAAAGTCTTTGAGCTGGTGAGGAAGTGGTGCTATATTTAGCCTGCAGAGCAGAGAGTGTTTGAGCCTGAGGAAGAGAGACAGCACCGGGAGAGGGAGAGTTAAAGACGACCAGACTGGGATTTACCACGTCCTTTAAGGCTGACTGGCTTCACCTGACCGGAAGAAACAGGTCCAGGTTTTCTGCAGAGGGTGGAAAGGGCATATGGAAAGGACCTCAGAAGCAAACCATTCCTTTCAGGACAACTGCTCAGCTCCAGACCAGGCCCCTCATCAAAGCCCTTGATTTGGGGGCTACCCAGGTCAACCCATCCTATCCCGGGTCATTGGGAAGTGACAAGGTCACCAGCAAGCAGTCATTTATCAAAAGGTTCTCATGGCAAAGGACAAGGGACAGAGAAGGTAGGGTGTGGGGGATTCCAGAGCCATCCCTTCCACATCCAGCTGGATAACTGACTCTCCTACCCCTCCGCAGAACCAGCAAGGCTGAACCTCACCCCTACAATCTACCCCTGGGTTAAGAAGATGGGAGCATCCAGTGTCAGCTGAGAATGCTCACGGAGAGGACAGAGATGCTGAGAGAAGGCTCCCCACATGCACAGGCTTAGAGACTGCCTCTACCAGGATTGCAGAGACCCCCCTCCCCCACCTAGCCTCAGCTACTCCCATCCCTGGTCCTGCTGCTGAACAGGTGCCTACTGTCATTCTGCGGTCCTCCCCAGCCCCCCTCAGCAACTGCCTCCAGCCCCAAGCCCCCCACCTGGGTGCTTCCCATCACTGTCTCTCCAGTGTTGCCTCCCTTCCATCCTTCACCCATCCTGCTCCTCTGCCCCTAAGCCACCTCAGCCTGGGCAAGAGAGGCAGTACCCATTCTCTGGCCCCAGCCAAGGTCATTTATCATGGGATGGGGGAGAACATACACCAAGGTGAGGAGGGGACTGGAGTTTGAGGGAACCCCAGTTAATCTAACAACCCCTCACCAGGTTTATCTCCAAAGAGTGTAACGGGGACTTAGGCTAAGGTAGGAAAAAAAATCCTCAAAAATGTGTGTGCATGTATGTATGTGTGTATATACATACATATATGTGTATATGCACATATATATTTATTTATTCAAATATATTCTCAAAGCAACTGAAATCAATGACACAGTCCCCAAACCGATACCCCCACCACCCTCACCCCTACAGCAGGGACAGTCATCCTCCTCATAAGCAAAGCATCAGAAATAAAATGGCTGCAAGGCTAGGCAAGGATGCTTCTGCCTTGGGCGGGGTGGAGGTGAGAGAAGAGGGGTCTCACCTGAGCTGGGTTCCCGGGGTCAGGGAGTCCCCGGGTGAGGGAGGGGGTCCAGCCGCAGGGCTGAGGCGGCAGCAGCGACTGCTCGTCTACCAGGGGAAGCAGCACTGCAGACCTGCCCCCCGCACGCGCTCCGGCCCCGCCTCCGGTCCCCCTCCCCCGCTCCAGTGAGGAACGGGAGAGACCATTGTTGGGGGGGGTGGCGAAAGAAATGAGGATGGGGAGGGGACTTAGGATACAGAAAAAAAAAAAGATAATGAAGGGACTGGAGGGGATTGTCAGGGCGACAGCTGGAAATGACTGTCTTTCCCAGTCTCTTCCTCCTAGCACAAGATGAATTAGAGGAAGACACTAAGAGTGGTTAGGGGAGCAAATGGGGAGACAGAAAGGCGGTGATGAATGAAGCAGCCCTTTCCTTAGCACCCCAAGCCAGGATGACAGAACCCAGGAGTCCCAGCCCCAGACGCTCTTGCTTTCCTTTTCTACTGCTCTCTGGAATTAAGAACAACCCACCCAAGACCACTCAGCTCAGAGTCCAGGTTCACCTGACTATGTGAAAGCAGAGATAACGAAGTGTGGTTTCAGTACCCAAGAGCCAGAGTCGGTGACTCCTGGGTCCCTGTCATCTGTCTCCTCCAAAACCAGTCCAGACTGTTTACCACAAGGCAGACCTCCTCCCTTCCTTCTCCACTCAGTTGCTGGGAGCAGAAACCAGTGATGGAGAAGGGATTTGTTTGTTTGCAAGTCTGACCAGCTGGACATTTTCCTTTCCTTCCACTCTCTCCAGAGACAAAAAACAAAACAAAACAAAAAAAACCCCTCATCATCCATCAGCACCCCTCTCCTCCCCCTCTTCCAGAGGAGGGCGTGAACTGGCTTGGGTTCTTCTTGTGTCTCTTCCCATGTCATTGTCAGATGACCTGGATTCTGACAGATCCAAGAGCCATCACTTTGCTCCAGAAGTCAGGTGGTTTGAAGATGCACACCCTGAACCAGTCTACTGGTAAGCCTGTGGGACTGGGACTGTCTGCACAGAGTACCAACCGAGATCTAGCTCAGATATACTCTTCTGATACTCTGTTGGCTTTTAGCCAAGCCCCCTACCTCTGTGAACCTCAAGTTTAGAAAATGGAGTGTTTTGGACTGGGTACTACATCAAGTCTTTTTTAGATGTAATACTGTATGAGTCTTCTTGGTTAAATGTGGGTTCCGAATGTTGAGATCTATTAAATACCAAAGGCCAGAGGCCTGTGGACTGAGAGATGTCCAGCTCTGCTTGGACATGTTAAATTTACTATGAGAGGGCCGGGGACCTAAGTTTTGTAGGACCCAATGCTGGCTCACAATTTAGTGAAAGTCACAATAGACACGTTTACCCTAAAAGCTTACTCTTACCTAGCCTGAAAATGCTTGTGTCCTGTACATTCTCCCCCGAAAGCCAAATCACTACCATGTCACTGTATAGTTGCACATTGACATTACTGAACAAGAGGGTTTGTATCTTTAATGGCATCTGGCCATGCCCAGTAGGATGCCAATGAATCCAAAAGCACCTGGCACCAGTTCTCTGCCCCACCTCTTGGGAAGCCTTGCCAATGCTCTAGAAGTACTCTAAATCTGCTGGCTGAAGGACTCCTTCCAGGATGGTACAGGCAACAGCGCCGCCCACATGGGCCTCAGGAACTCACCCTTTTCTGGACTTTCATTGATGAAACTTAAGGTCAATACATCTTTTAATTTAAATACATTATTGCCCATCTTCAGTTATAGCCAACGCTGGCTGACAGGAAGCTGCTTCTCTTTCAAGCAATTCTGCACAGTCTGCATGACATGTTAGCCTCCCAGAAGAAATACTGTACTCGTCAGCCAAGG
The DNA here is from genome assembly GCA_028555095.1 of Dicrostonyx torquatus. Lineage (NCBI taxonomy): Eukaryota > Metazoa > Chordata > Mammalia > Rodentia > Cricetidae > Dicrostonyx > Dicrostonyx torquatus. The sequence continues at coordinate 122,337 of JAQHUG010000695.1, read as the reverse complement.
GTGCTACAAGCCTGTAGTCCTTGCTAGTCAGGAAGTTGAGGCAGGAGGATCACAAGTCACATGCCTGCCTGGGCTACAAAATGAGTTAAAGGGCATTTTAGTGAGACCCTGTATCAAAATAAAAATGGTGAAGAGGGCCCGGGATATAACTCGGGGGAGATTCAATCCCCAGTGCTACAAGCAAATGAAAAAGGAAAATGAAGTTTCTCTTTAAATTCTGAGGGAAGACTTCAATCATGCACTTCACCGCCTACACTTCCAGAGTTCCCTGAACTGGATTCATCAACTCCAGCTTCTTCTTACTCATTCCCTTGCTACTGTGTGATCCCCACATTTACATCTCCAACCCAGGTCTGTCTCCGGGTGCCTGTCAACACGACCTTTGATGTCTGATAACAGTCACTAGGGCAGCTGGAATTCCTGAGCCTAGAGCCCAGGCTGCCTGCAGTAGCATCCTCCCTTTTACCCAATGTTGTTTTGTAGGGCTCCGTGGTCACCAAGTGAAAAGAGCTGAGAAGCACTAATGCTTCCAGGAGCCTCCACACCTAACTGACCTCAGCCAGCGCCCAACCCCCCAGCTTTAGTGCAGTACCCACCCCTCTGCGTGGCAATCCCACCTTTCAAGTTACCCTTCAGCCAGGAGCTGTGGAAACCCCATAATGCCAGCATTCTACAGGCAAAGGCAGGAAGACAAGGCAGATTGAGGCTAGGCTAGGTTAGGGTTAGGGATAAACCATCCTTTTTATTGAGACAAACAAAAAAGTCCTATATGGCCCTGGCTGTCCTAGAACTCACTCATGATATAGACCAGGCTGGCTTTGAATTTAGAGATCCACCTGCCTCTACCTCCTGAGTGCTGGATTAAAGGCATGTGCCACCATGCCTGGCTAATAAGACCATCTTTGAGAAAAAAGATTACATTCAGACGTCAGTATTTTTCTAAGAAAGTCTTCCTGGAATTCCAGCCAAGGCATGTTTCAGTTCTGTGTTGTCAGTTCTGACAGCAGTTACCTGTTGAGCTTGCATCCTCACCACTAGCAGAGGCTCTGGAGGAACCATGAAAATGTTATATTGTCCTCACTCATTTTGTCTAGCAATTAAGACATTGATATCGCTCCACATGAAAAGCCATGTTAACAGTACTCTCGGGCAGGCGGATCTCTGTGAGTTCGAGGCCAGCCTGGTCTACAAGAGCTAGTTCCAGGACAGACTCCAAAGCTACAGAGAAACCCTGTCTCGAAAAACCAAAAAAAAAAAAAAAAAAAAAAAAAAGTACACTTGGTAAATAAAGCTTCAGCTAAGCATGGTAGCATACTTTAATCCCAGCAGAGGCAGGAGTTATCTCTGTGAGCTGGTGACAAGCCTGGTCTACATATCTACATAATGAGTTCCAGGACAGTCAGGGTTACAAAGACCACATCTCCATAATAAAAAAAAAAAAAAGGAATGAAGTTTCCTCCATATTCCATACCTCCCCAGTGATAATTTCCATTGGTTGTTATCTAATTTTTCTTTTTTTTTTTAAAGATTTATTTATTAAGTGTAGTGGCCTGCAGGCCAGAAAAGGGCACCAGATCTCATTACAGGTGGTTGTGAGCCACCATGTGGTTGCTGGGAATTGAATTCAGGACCGTTGTAAGAGCAGGTAGTGCTCTTAACCTCTGAGCCATCACTCCAGCCCTATTTTTTTGATATAAGCACACACACACATACATGCTACCCCTTAAATAAGGTAGCAGCACATCATTTATCTGGGCACATATTGTATTAATACATAATATACGGCATGTGTAATTTCATTTACTATAACTTACACTCCACCACTCAACTAAACTCCCAGTCCCTCGTGGTTTTCAGTCACACAGCACTCTAGTGTGTGGATTTTCCAGTTCATGTGACCAGCCCCTTACTGACTTTCCAACTCAACTCCAGATAACGTTACAATGGATACTTTTCTGCATGTTACTTTTTATTTTTTCCCTCAGTTTTTTGAGACAGGGTTTCTCTTTAGCTTTGGAGTATGTCCTGGAACTAGTTCTTGCAGACCAGGCTGGCCTTGAACTCACAGAGATCCACCTGCCTGTGCCTCCCTAGTGCTGGGATTAAAGGTGATATAACACCATGTTATTTCTGTTGCTAATGTCCCAGTCATGAGCCAGAAAATAAGGTCTACTCCGGGAACAAGTGCTCCAGTTCAGGCGTCTGGTGGTTGAGCCACTGTAGTCCAGCAGTGGCTCACGTGACTAGACCTCTACAAGGGGGACGCCCTCTTTCTATACCACTCTGCCCACAGTACCCTGACTGCTCTCAAAAGTTACTTCACCAGGGCTGAGAGATGGCTCAGTGGTTAAGAGCATTGCCTGCTCTTCCAAAGGTCCTGTGTTCAATTCCCAGCAACCAAATGGTGGCTCACAGCCATCTGTAATGAGGTCTGGTGCCCTCTTCTGGTCTGCAGGCATATACACACAGACAGAATATTGTATACATAATAAATAAATATTTTAAAAAAAGTTACGTCACCAAAGAGTTAAGAAGTATACTTTTATTTTCTCTATACATCTGTAAAACAATTAGGACCAACATTTTGAAACAAAAATGAAGAAAACCCCCCTGTGGAAACAACTGACACTGAACTGGGGACAGAGTTGCTGAGGGGTCAGTGCATTAGCCCTGACAAGCTGTAGCAACTGTGATTGGTCCAAGAAATGGCGGTACTGGGAGGGTATAAGAGGGAGACAAAGAATGGCAATTTACTGAGGAAGAGGGCCCCGCAGTGGACCACGAGGTGGAACTGGGGGTCGTGGAGTGGGTCTTGGTGGAGGGAGGGGTCCCCGCTGGTAGCCATAGGGAGGGGGTCTTGGAGGACCAGTGTATCCATGAGGGGGCATCAATGGAGGAGGCCCGCGCATACCGTGTGGAGGCATGGGACCTGGATGACCTGCAGAAAGAGAAAAAGAAAAGTTAATAAAAAAGTGAAAACAAGCAGTAGTTGATGCTGACGGGACAGAAGCAGCCACAGAGGGCAGGGGACAGGGCAGTGACAAAATGCTGTTAAGAAGACTGACAGCAGAACTGACAGCTTGGCCACACAGGCCCCATAACCCCAGCACCGAGGCAGGAGGAGGAGCAAGAGCCAAGGCTACCCAGGGGATAGAGCCTGTCTCTCTCTCACACAGAAATGTATGTAAGGATGCCAGCACCCACTCACCCATGGGAGATCCAAAAGGAGGCCCTCGGGGGGGCATGCCCATGGGAGGAGGTCCAGGATGCGGCATTCCAGGAGGTGGCCGGGGTGGTGGCTGTCCTCCAGAGCCTGGAGGCCCAGCATGGGGATGTCCTAGGCCATGGGGGCCATGGTGGGCCAGCTGCATCTGGGACATCCCTATGAAAATAAAACAAAGAAAAAAGAAACAAAAGGAACAAAGGGCAAAGAAAGAACAAAATGACAAGAGTGACATGGAGAGTATTAAAACAGGGCTGACACTGTCCGTCACCCTTTCAACAGTAAGACCGAACCAGTTCTGCAGGCTCTTCATTTTCCTTCTATGATTTTATTTTTCTATCAATACTTGTCTGAAGGTGACTGACAGCAGTGGCCAAAGTAGTCATGCTGCTAATTTACCTCCAAGTTTGTTTAGCACATCAGAAATATCTTTTCTCTTGATGGGAAGAAAAAAGACAATGAAATGTGCACTAATTTTTCTTTTACGATTCAAGCACAGGAATGTTGACAGCAATGTATACAACAGCAAAATTTTTTCTCTAAGACAAGACTTGAGACGGTGGCAGTCATACCCCAGGGCAAAGGCTTAATTCTACAAGGCCAATGAGATCTTCCAACAGCAAGATGATGCCACACACCTTTCATTCCAGCACTCAGGAGGCAGAGGCAGGCAGATTTCTCTGAGTTCGAGACCAGCTGGTCTACAAGGACTAGTTCCAGGACAGCCAGAGCTATACACAGAAACCCTGACTCAAGAAGCTCACACCTGCATTCCCCAGCATGCTGAAGGTTGAGGTAGGAGGATCAGTAGCAGGTGAAAAACAACCGTAGCTACCTAGCAAAGTCGAGACTAGTTTGGGCAACATACAATTCTGGCTCAAAAAACAATACAAACTAAATTATAGTTAAATAAAATAAGCCGGGCGGTGGTGGCGCACGCCTTTAATCCCAGCACTCGGGAGGCAGAGGCAGGCGGATCTCTGTGAGTTCGACACCAGCCTGGTCTACAAGAGCTAGTTCCAGGACAGGCTCCAAAGCTGCAGAGAAACCCTGTCTCAAAAAACCAAAAAAAAAAAAAAAAAACTTTTTTCTTGACATAGGTAGTGCACACTTTTAATCCCAGCACGAGGCAGGCAGAAACAGGTGGATCTGTGTGTGTTTAGGCTAGCCTGCTCTACAGTGTTCCAGGTTCCTTAAGAGGACAGCAGAGTGGACATCAACTGCTCCTGGCAGAAAGTCTGATGTGTGCAAATCGCCAAACGGCAAACATGGAAATACTAATAACTAGACCATCAGGAGAACCTGAGTACAAAGTGCTATGGCAATTTCAGTAAGTGACAGGAACAGAGGAATTTTAAGGACATGTCTATGAACATCCTAGAAAAATCACTCAGTAAAAGTAGATCAAAGACAGAGAAATTAGAGTCAAAGAGACGGAAGATCACCACAGTCAACACATGTGCTGGCGTGTGGCAAAGGGTGGAAACATGCGTTAGATTCACAAGTGGATGACAGAACAGACAAACAAGGGCTGTAGAAGGCGGCTCTGGAAGGAAAGAAAAGAGACCTGTGGGCTGAGGAGCAGCCTTGTCTAGCCTGTCATCAAGACCCATAAGGAATCAGTACCTGCACATTTAACACTACAGATAAACACAGAAAAGAGAACCAAACATAAAATCTACACAGACAGAAAAGGGGGGCTGACCCAGGTTGCTAAGTCATATGGAGAATAAAGAAAAACAGAAAAACACAAGAATTTCAAACAGGAAGACATGGCTAGTCACATGTATAGCAGTGGTTGAGAAGCAGAAACGGCTGGTTGGTGTTGGTGCCATCTTTAATCCCAGGACTTGGGAGGCACAGACAGGCAGCTATCTTAAGGCCTTCCTGGTCTACAATGCAAGTTTCCCAAAACGAAACAAAGTCAAACAAAAAAAGGAAGCAGAAAAGTCACCTAGATTTGGCAACTGAGTTACTAGCTGGGAATGGGAGGCGACTAAGAGTGAAAACAACAGCAAGTACAGCCTATTCTGCAGAAAATGAAAAGCTGGAGATGAAGTGGGAGCTTATACAAAGTCTTGTTTTCTGACAGAAAGAGGGACTCTGGACTACTTCCTCCCACGACAAAGAGCAGCAGGCCAGGCAATGACAAAGGCACTCTCACAAGCTCAGCTCCTCTTCCCAGCAAAGAGCACTCACCTGGATGGGGCATCCCACCTGGGGGGAACGGGTGAGGATGTGAATGTCCATGACCAGGATGTCCAGCTCCTGGAGTTCCCGCTGCTGGGGGCCCATGTCCTCCAGCCCCAGGTGGCATCGGTGGTGGGGGCATGGCTGGGGGTATCCCGGGAGGCAGGGCTCCAGGAGGTGGCACCGGCGGTGGGAAGGAGCCAGGAGGAGGCATGCCTGTGTAAGAAATAAAAGTGATAGTGTCCAGCCTCCTTCCAGCACACTGAACCCCAGCCTCCTGAAGAAACCCAACAACTTCGTCCCTTCCCACTCCCCACTCTTTCTCACTGCCCACTGATTTAATGGCTCACTCATTCAGGGCCTTTTCTGCCCCCACCCCCACCTTCCCTCCTATGGGCCTCACTGGTGTAGTTTGAACTAAAAGCTTTACCTGGTGGAGGAAGTCCTGAACCCAGGGATGAAACCACAGGGTTGGGGGCAGAAGGTGGAGGAGGTGCATCTGCAAACAGCTGATGAGGGCGGTCAGCCTGGGACAGTGGGTTCTGGGCTGCCAGAAGTCGCTCAGCTGCTGAGCCATGGCGCTCGCCCTTCGAGTCCTTCTTGAAGGCATAGGACACAGTGATAGGGCGGTTACACAGGTACTGCCCATTCATGGCCTCAATTGCTGCGTCCGAAGCGTCAAATGAAGCGAAGTTAATGAAAGCATAGCCCTTGGAGTTGCCCGTGTCAGGGTCCCGCATGATCTTGGGGGTTTGTAAGATGACCCCAAAAGCGCTGAAAGTATCATAGAGCAGCTTCTCATCGATTTCGGGGTCCAGGTTCCCAATGAAAATGTTGGCCCCTACATCCAGGTTTTTGTTGTGAGCGGAAGCCTTGTTCACCCGAATCGGCTTCCCATAGAGCTTGATCATGTTCATGATCTTAATGGCATAGTCGGCATCCTCTTCACTCAAGAACTCAACAAAGCCATAGCCTGCGGAATTGGAGCAAAGACTACTCAGGTGAAGGGAAGCAAACATTAGCTCACCAGCCTCCAAACAAGGTCCAGGACGGAAGAGGAGTCTCGCTTTAGTTAAGAACAATTCCAGTAACTTCAAACTAAAGCTAAGAGAATACTCCAGTAACAGACTACGAACTGAAGCTTAAGGGAAAGAAATCTTTAGGTTGCTCCTTCCAAAACAGTTGGGACTACTAGGGTTGAGACTCTTCAGGGGCCGTTAACCCTACGTGGAGTTACTTCTTGCCGTATACTCACCTTGGTGCTGGCCAGTGACTCTATCCTTTGGCATGTGGGTGTTGACCACTGGCCCTGCCTGGAGAAAGAGTTCCCACAGCAGAGGTTCACTTACTTTCTCGTCTAGACCGCCCACGTACACCGTGGCATCTAAAGCGAGGGAGCAGAAGGTAAAGGCAAGGTCAGGAGTTAGAAGGGAATAAAAAATGAAAACCGCTAACTAAAGCGCTGAAGCCGCCCTCTGCCTGCCTAGTCGAGAAAGTCCGCTGAAGTCTAATTTGGCGCTCGTTCCTGGTGGGCTTTTGTCTGTTTGGGGCTGGGAGTGCCGAAGGGACAGGATCTAGAAGCATCACACCTTACAGGCCTCGGCCTGCATCCGGCCTCCAGGCCCAGCACCCAGAGGTTGGACTCACACAGGGGAATCTAGTCTCCCACCCTGGCAGAAACGCTTTTGGCACTAATCCGCCCTCCGCCTCCCCCGGCCCAATCTTGGGCTCTTCTCTCTCAATTACCCTGATTCCGTTCGGAGATCGGTCCGGCAGCCATGGCGAAAAGGCTCCCGCCGTCTCTAAACAGCAGCACCGCCCTCTGACCTCAGTTACTACTTCCACTTCCGGGCCAAGGCTCACGTTGGGCGGGGCCGGCGGCAGGGGAGGAACCGGAAGCAGTCGCGGCCATTTTAGGAGTCGGCTTCGTGTTTGGAAAGACGCTCCGGAGCTGTCACAACAGTGGGGGCGGAACAGAAGCACTCGGCCCCTCTTGATGAAGTTCTCGACTGTAGAGGATCACACTGCTCCCCAAGTGCAAACTCAAGTGCTAAGCTGAGCTTTGTTCTGTGACGCAGAGAAGTGTGCTGGGGGGAATCACCGGCCGAGGGGCGGGGGGGTCCCCCCCCCATGCCTGCTTTCGGAAGCAGCCTTGTACCTCGAGTCCAACGCCCCTCGTGCAGATCCGCCCTCAGCCCTGGCTTGAGCTCGAGGTAGATTGTTTTCCGCTCCTGAAGGGTCTGAGCTCCACTACTGTTTGGGAAATCAGAGGCCCAAGGCCAGTGTTGAAGCTTTCCGAGGCTTTGGAGTCAGCCTCCACAACACGCTCTGGTCTCAGCAGCATCACGTTCTTGTCCCTTCGCCTATATAAAAGACACAAAGAGAACTTGTCCCTGGGCGTGGTGGGCGTGATGGCACCTGTTAATCTCAGCACTCAGGCTGGTGGGTCTCGAGGCTAGCCTGGTCTACAGAGCTAGTCCCGGGACAGCCAGGGCTACACACACAAACCCTGTCTAGAAAAAAAACAAAAACAACAACAAAAAAAAAAACAGAGCAAGTTTCAGGACAGCCAAGACTACACTGAGAGACCTGTCTCAAAGAAGAAAAAAAAAGTAAAGGGGGGAACGACACCCTTCTGTCCCCACATTTCATGTGAATTCGGCCCAGCCCCACCTGACTTGTGTCCTTTATTGCCTTATCAATAACATGAGTGCTATTCTCTCAGATCATACTTTTCCCCAACTGCTTTGCTGAGATCATCATTCAACACGAAACGCAGTTCGTAGAAACACTGTACTTTAATGAATTTCTTAAATAGAAATACCACTACAAAAATACACAGTGCGAGGGGAGGGTGTCTCCCTTATTCACCTCGTTTGGTAGAGGACTAAAAGACGGGGTTTCAAAGCCGTGGTGAGGCTTGAGAATGAAGTCTCTAGGACATCTTGGGACTGATCTCACAGTTTTGACTGTGATCTAAAAGGTATGGTATTGCCTCGGGGCGGGGCGGGGGGGGCGGTGAGGCAACCACATTCTGTACTGGTTTTGTTTCTTATTCTTCAAATCAAGAGAAATAAAAATAGCTCTAGTAACCAAACTAGACAGGGGAGCTGGAAGGAGCTGGAGGTTGGAAGCCCCTGCCTCTGCTACAGAAACTCATGCATGGAGTAAGCTCCTTTATGGGCTGGGATGTGAAAACTGAGCACCAAAGTCAGATACAAAGATAGCTTCACAGAACTGCCCCCTCCATCCCCTCTGCTAGCAGTTTCAACGGATCTGAGAGAGTATTGTATTTGGATCTCTTTTCTTGCAGTGATCCTCAGGAGATATTCTTGGTGTCAATTTTCTTAATAGATCCTGGAGACAAGAGAGCTCGTCCTGGAGGCCAGAGACTGTAACTGCTGAGGAGCCCATCTGGGGAGGGGAAAAAGAAGGGCACAAAGGTATATTGTTGCAAGTCTAGCTGGTTTGCTTGCTTTTTTGTTTTTCAAGACATGGTTTCTTTCCTGTGTAGCCTTGGCTGTCTTGAAACTCACTTTGTAAACCAGGCTATTCCTGGTCTACACACAGGCATGGGCCACTACTGCCTAGCAAAGGAGTAGTATCTGTTTTTAAGATCCATGCTCCTTCCTCTTCTGCCCTAGATTCTACATGACTCAAGCCACAGGCAGTTTCCGCCCACGTGGATAAATAGTATCCCAGTTTGATAGATAGAGTACCCCCATTTCCTCTAGCCTGCTGTCTTTCCAGCTCTTTCTCCCCCTCCAGTCTGTCTTCCCTTCTCACCTGGACCTCAGGCCTTCCCCTCAGGTAACAACGTTTCCAGAATCTGATCTGAGGCCCCAGATACCCAGGCAGCAGTAGCCCAGGAGGTAAAGGGCAAGCTCCCCAATGTGAGGGGAGCCCCCATTCTTGATCAGCTAGGCTTTCAGAGGATCTAGCAGGTCGAGGGAGCCAATGAGAAGAGACTGCCAACAAGGAGGGACTGTCTTGCCAAGGACAGAGCTGATTTAAGGGTGTCAGGGCCCCTCTAGAGAACATCCACACAGAACTGGGGGGTCCAGGAACCATGAAGCTTTTCTAAAAAAGAAAGTGAAGTCAACAGGCACATGAGAAAACAACTGCTCTCTGAAGTGGGAGGGCAGCCAGCTGCCGCCCACTTATGCTCCCAGTGGCTGAAACCCCAAGCCACTTCTCAGCTCACATCTCACTAGGCTTAGGGTTTTGGGGTTATTAGGTTCATTTTTAGAGAAACTTGTAATATATGGACATGAAACAAGAGGACTAGCAAACAGAAATGAAGACAAAAAGGATGCTGTCTCCTATTCTGGGACAGCAGTCTTGCTGAAGATAGGCTACACATGACAGCTTTCTCTGAGGAACTCTGATATCCTGTCTTTCTACATCATCTAGTAGTGTGAACCTGAGAAAGTCAGGGAAATTGAAGGGTAGGCATTTTACCTGTTGTCTGGGGAGCCAGGAATCTGGGCAGTGCTCCGGATTGTAGCCAGGATTAAGGAATTGTGATATCTGTTCCTTGCTGTAGCGTAAATCCCAGTCCCAGACAGACAGATGTAGATTAGCAGAGCTCCCAGCTAGGGGCTGGGAGTACTCAGGGGGGTAAACTTGTGTATAGGAGTTGAACTGGACAGCGGAAGCAAGAAAAGGAGTGGTTAGAGCTCAGGAAGTGGCTTCATGGAGAAAAGCACTTGCCGTGTGAGGGTGAGGACATTGAATTTGAATGCCAGAACCCACACAAGGCCAGAAACACAGCTCAGGGTCAGCGACCTCAGTGCTTCCACAGGAAGATGAGGCAGACAGGAGAGTCCCTGAGAGCTCAGGTGCCAGCAAGGCTGGAGTATGCAGCAGACAAGCAGTAGGTGGAAGGTGAGGATTGATGCCTGAGCTTATCCTCCAACCACCACAGGACACCTACAGCATGCACACATCCACATTCACACACACAAACGTTCACACACACACGAATTTTAAACAGATTGCTAAACCAGAGTGTGTGTGTTCATCTGTCCTACATCTACAAACCCCTCTTACTTCCTATTTCAGGCATCAAATGTAGAACAAAAGTCTAATCTTTTTTTTAAAGTTTACTTTTATTATGTGTGTTGATTGGTTGTTTTTGTTGTTGTTGTTGTTGTTGTTTTTCGAGACAGGGTTTCTCTGTAGCTTTTTGGAGCCTGTCCTGGAACTAGCTCTTGTAGACCAGGCTGGTCTCAAACTCACAGAGATCCGCCTGCCTCTGCCTCCTGAGTGCTGGGATTAAAGGTGTGCGCCACCACCGCCCAGCTTGACTGGTGTTTTGCCATGGGTGTTGGGTCCTCTGGAACTGTGAGTTACAGACAGTCCTAAGCTACCATGTGGGTGCTGGAAATTGAACCCGGGTCCTCTGGAAAAGCGGGCAGTGCTCTTAATCACTGAGTTATCTCTCCAGCCCCACAAAATTCTAATCTCAAGAGGGAGCTCCCCCAAACCCTTCCACATACCTCAGTTTTCATAAATCAAGACCAAATCTCAAAGTTTGAATACTCTACTGGGGGGGGGGGACACAAAACTATAGAGGTCACTGACCTGCCCACTCTTCTTCCCACGCTCCCAGGGAGTGTCTTTCAGGAAGGTAAGGGTGTCAGGAACCCAGATGCTGTCGTGCAGAGCAAGAATGAAAAACTCAGAGAACTCAAATTCAGCTGGAAACTGCTGGAGGAGCTGCCAGGCACAGTCAAGGAAGAGAGGAAACACTGGGGCCTGAAAAAAAGAAAAAGGTTGTAGAGTCTACAGGGATCTAAAGAAGGGGATAGCAAAATACAAGAACAGAGGGTCCAGGAACAGGACACTAAGGAGGTCCGAATTAAGAGCACTAGAATGTGAGCCTGGCCATCTGAGTGCCCACTCAACCTAACTTAGTCCATTCAGACTGTGTTCACTTCCAGTGGGTTAGGCTCTGTCATTCTCTCACCCTCACTTCCTTCATAATGACCGCCCCCCCCCAAACAAAACCTAAAGTGTTCTCACCTCCTCACTGCCCCCAGTTTCCCCAAGCCTGGTCAGGAAAGGGTGTCCAGCTGACACCCACTCTCGTTGCACTAGTGATTGGAAACCAAACAATGTCCGGGCTTCAGGGGCCAAAAGCAGCTGGACGAGTGAAGAGAGGAGGCCATTGAAATCACGATCCCCACGCTCTGGTTGATAAAGAAGGAACAAAAAAGGGGGTCCGAGAAACTAGGGCAGGAGGGAATGAGAAGAGGAAACATGGGAGAGGACAGGAGGGGCACAGAAAGGAAAGGAAGAGAAAGCAGGATTGAAAGGGCATAGAGAAGTGAAGAGAAAACAAAGCTCAAATGAATCACTCCATAGACTTCACCTTCTAGAAACATCCAGTATCCCCCACTGGGCTGTGGTGGCACACACCTTTAATCCCAGCATTTGGGAGACAGAGGCAGGTGGATCTCTGTGAGTTCGAAGCCAGCCTGGTCTACAAGAGCTAGTTCCAGGACAGGCTCCAGAGCTTCAGAGAAACCTTGTCTCAAACAAACAAACAAACAAAAAAAAATCCAGTGTCACAGAGAAAGCAGAGACATACTTCCCAAACTACCATCCCAGGTGCCCTTCCTGGGGACCTGCATGGGGACAGGTCCCCATCCACTGATAAGGGGCAAGAGGGACTAAGAGCATCTTATTACAGTAGGGAGACTGCGTAGCTCTGAAAGATTCCTTGGCACAAGTGCTTCCTAGAGCAGAAAGATGCTAGAATTTAAGGGTGCAAGGAAGCTATATGTATCTTCCAGTCACATGAAGGAGCTGACCCAAGGAACTCACCTTGAAGTACTACAGAACGGACCTGAGAAGTCACTAATACTGAGATGTCACTGGCCTTTCGAAGACAAGACCTGGAAGGGGCATGTGAGGAAGGGAGTAATAGATTAGGAAAGAGGCAGATTTCCAAACACCTGCTCCTTCTAAGAAACAGTCGTACAATCTTCTTGGGAAACTGGGGGGATAATTTATGGAAGGCCACTGGAAAGCCCAAGTCAAGAGAGGGCTGGAAAAGTTGGATTTTATTTTGTTTGTTTCGAGACAGAATCTTACTAGTAGCCCTGGCTATCCTGGAACTCCTATATAGACTAGGTTGGGACTTGAACTCATAGGCATCCATCTGCCTCTACCCTCTACCTCTGCCGCTGCCTTGAGTGCTAGGATTAAAGGTGTGTGCCACTACATTTGGCTAAAAGTTGGAATTATTAACCAAAATTAGAAAGTTGAGCATACCTCACATAGTCCAACCATCGTGTTCCTTCCAAGGCTGAGAGCCACTTATCTTCAGCTACAGAAGAATCTAGCAGAGAGGGATCAAGAAAGGCAAAGAGATCAGGATCCAGGTCTATAACCTAATGGGTTAAAGTCTGACAGAGAGGGCGAAGGAGGTGGCTCCGTGGTTCAGAGCACACTGCTGCTCTTCCAGAGGACCCAGGTTCAATTCCCAGCACCCACATGGTAGCTCACAGCTGTAACTCCTGTTCCAAAGATCTGACACCCTCACATCAATGCACATAAAGGGGTATCACTCACTCCTTTAATCCCAGCACTTGGGAGGCAGAGGCAGACAGATGTCTATGAGTTCAAGGCTAGCCTGGTCTTCAGAGTTCCAGGACAGCCAGGGCTACACAATAAGACCCTGTCTCAAAAAAGCAAAATAAAATGGTTTAGTAGTAAGGGCTAGATAGATGGCATGGTGTTAAGAGTGCATATCACTCTTCCAGATGACCTGAGTTTGATTCTCAGAGCCACCTATAACTCCAGATCTAGGTGGTTTGACATCATTGGCCTCCACAGGCACCCCCAAATACACGGCATACAGACACATGTGTACACATGATTAAATATAAAGGAAGGCCTTGGGTTTGATCCTGAGCATTTAAAAAAGGTTTTTGAGTATACAATATAGCAAATAAAATTCACTGTACACTTAAGATGAGTCGAGTGAATTTCATAAAGATTTTTTTTCATTTTTGTTTTGAGTCAGTGTCTCATAGCCCATGCAGGTATGTGTGTGCCACTGGACCCATATTCAGCCAGCAGTGAAGTTTTATTTTTAAAGTTGGGGAGCAGAGTGTGGTAGTGCATGCCTTTAATCCCAGCACTCATGAGACAGAGGCAGGCAGGTGGGTCAGTGAGTTTGAGGTCAGCCTGGTCTACATAGTGAGCTGCAGATCAGCCTGGGCTACATGTGAGACTCTGTCTCAAAGAATAAGAAATCAAAACAAAACAAAAAAACATTTAGGGAAAATAGGCTATTGGTAATCTGTAAGTGATGAAGATGGGATAGAAAAGTGAAGGTTCATGGGCTAAAGGTATATTCATCTACAATAAACAAAATAGTAAACCAGGATAGAGGTGAGGGCTCACAGGTTATTCTCACCAGGCAGGCAAAGGGCCCTCAGCTTCACGTGGGCAAGCTGGATATCAGCAAGACTAGGCATCTCGTCCATAGAATCTACCAAGACAACATCAGGGTGCCCAGCCTGTAGCATTGACTCCACTGCTCTGCAGGGAAGGAAGGGAGTCAGGAATTAAGGCACGGCGTCTCCTCAGAATACCTAGCCCCAAGTGTCATCGCAACTTCTCACCTGATATCTTCTTTGTTAGGGTCACTGGCTACATAGAAGCCTCCACATCGGAGAAGGTCACTGCCGCCAGGGTGGTGCCAGGACAAGCGCTTCATATAGGTGAGAAGAGGGTCATTGTGGAAGAACTATTCTTAAGCTACCCTTGTCCTGACAATGACCTCACAGGAAGCCCTCCAATCCCCTTTCCCCTGACCCTCGAATCTCAGACTGACCGGTCCACGGCCCTGCTGGAAGTGGGCAAATGCTCTTCTGACCTCACTGTCCAGAATTCGATTAGGGACCCAGAAGTAACCCGAGAGGCTGCAAAATAAAGAGTGATGTCACAGCTTGTCAGTGACCTCTGCTAATAGGAGCTAGTATGACAAGGAAGTTATTTTGGAAAGACCATTCCAAGGGATCTCAGGTTTTAAAAACAGAGGTAACAGAGCCTGGAGTTTTTGGGAAGTACTGGCTTTGAGGATCAAGGAACTCTGGGAAGACTTGGAAGGCAGCAGGAGTCGGGATGGATGGGGACATTACCTGGTAGCTATGTCGAACCTCTCATTGACTGTGCTAACCCTCCAGCCTCTGGCCCCCTGCTTCTTCCGCTCAGCTTCCCAGTCTTCTAAAGTCTCCAAGAGAGGAATAGGTGGTTTTCTGGAGCCAGAAACCTTGCCTGGAGCAGGAGTGAAACACAGAGGAAGAAGAAATATTTTATCCAACTAGCTCCTTCCGCTTCAGACTCTTCCCATCTCCTTAAGCGAAGGCATCCTCACTTACCAACTTTGCTCAGGGTTACTCCTCTATAGTGCTGGATTTGACTACTCTGAGCTCGGGCTTGAACAATGGCCATGGTTACCTGGGGAGGAATACAACCCATCCTTTAGCCTCAGACTAAAGTAAAAAGAATGAAATGGAGCACATGTTGCCCCACCGTCTTTACCACCAATAGAGCAGAGAAGCTAAAGCAGGCCCCAGAGAAGGGGACCTCCACAAGTGGATGCTGGGATCAGAGGAACCCAGAAATTTAGAACCAGAGACTCAGAACATTAATTTTGGGGAGGAACCTTGGGACTATTATCCAACTCTCCACATTTTTCAGAGGTAAAAGCTTACCCACAGTTATTACCCATAACCGACAGAGGCAGACTATAGTTAAGGCCCCTCCCGCTCATGAGACGCCCGCTCATGAGACTATCACTTCAGTCTTTTAGCTTCTTGAGTGGAGTGGACTGATGAGAGAGCCTGGAGCATGGAGAAGAGGCTGGGTTCCTAAGGTAAAAAGAGTTCTTTAAATGAAAGGGTTCTTACCTGAAAGGCCTGAGGCTCTAGCCCTCCAGCCTCAAAACCAACTCGAAGCAGACGGAAGTCTCGGCCGTGAATGAGAATCTCCTCTGGGATGAACTTAAGCTGGGACCCCGGACGGAGGAGCTGCACTCTCAACAAGCCGCTCACTGAAGAGAGTCAAAGTAGAATAACCATGGGTCACTCTGGGAGGACTCCCTGCAATCCAGCCTGCCTCACCCCTCACAGTGTTCTGACACCCCTTTTATAAAACCCTCAGACTTACCAGCCTCTAATCGCCCAATGTTGACCAGGGCAAAATCATATTCACTGCTCAGGGGAGTGTCCTAAAAGAAGCCAAGACTGGTGTTATTGACTTCTGACAGCCATCATTGTCCCAACTTGGTGACTCCTCTCTCCCCTCCCCAGTAGAAGGCAACTTACTTCCCTAGAAATAATTCCTACTATCAATGATACATCCAAAAGAAAAGCCCTAATCCTGTTTGTCCAAATCCAGACTCCCTTGCTGTTCACTCTAGATGTCCTTTTATTTTGTCCGGTAACAAGAGTATTGCTATGTAGCCTAGGCTAGCCTGGAACACTCATGGTCTTCCTATCTCAGCCTCCAGGGGGGTCACAAGTCACTGCCACCATGCCCAGCTTCTGTCTTGTCATTATCCTAACCATCTCACCTGATTTCGCTGCCATCCACAAGGTTGGAAGGTGACCCTAAAGTTAGTGCAGATCAGAGTTCCAGGCAGTTCCAGTTCCTGCCCCTTCCTCAGCCCTGGTGCCCATGCTAGGATCTTCTCCCCTAAAAGGGAAAAAAGGAAGCAAAGTTCTAACTGTTCCCTGTGCTGCCTGCACGTCTACATTTCTACTCCTCTTTCTAGAATGGAAGATAGAAGGGAAATGATTTGCTTTTTTATTTTCTCTCCAGACAGGGTTTCCCTGTGTAACAGTCCTCAGTCCTGGCTGTTCTGGAACTCACTTTGTAGACCAGGCTCCAGGCTGGCCTCGAACTCACAGAGATCTACCTGCTTCTGTGTCCCAAGTGCTGGGATTAAAGGCGTGCACTGCCACCACCACCTGGCTATGATTTGCATTTTTTAACATCTAAAACTCAGTGTACAAAACACGGCACATAGTAGACACTCAATGATCATGGACTAGTTAATAAGAAAAGGGCTAACCAAGGCAAGAAAACAGAGGAAACATTGAGGTTCCCCACCAGCTCTGGGGAGACAAGAGAGCAAGTCTCAGGCAGAACCACTTCGAGGAAAGGAATCCAGAGCTATCTCTGGTGAGAACACATGAAGGCTGGGGTAGGAGGAATCCTGACGGAGTCTTGGGAAGTCAAATTATTACCTGGGAGACACCCAGAGGCCAGGCAACCGCCAAGCTGATGACTGCTGGGCTCCGGCATCCTGTTGTCTCCGCCAGACTTGGGTCCAGAGAGCTGAGAAGGGGAGAGTTAATCTGGGACTTGCCAACCTCAGGATCTGGGGTTTCTTCAGCAGCTGCCTTCGGGGACCCACAGTGAGCCTCTCCCTCTCGGGGAAACTGAGACCAGTGACTGCCAGGAGCTCAGGCCTGGGACTGGCAGACAAGACAGGGAGGGGCTAGTTAATGGATAATGAGACAGCTCCAGACTGAAAAGGGCAGAGCAAGCTCCATGACAGTTGATAAAAACAGATACACCCTCCTCCTCTGAACCCTTTGCTTCGCTCTTAATTTCCTCAGCATCCCCATTTCCCCATTCACACCGTCTTGCCACCCCTCCCCCATTCTTTCTCCTTACCCCCATCTCTGGTTCCTCCTTCTGGGGGGCAATGTTGAAACTCTGGCCCCGGCCCCCCCACCACATTTCCCTGGCTCCATCCGGGAGTGGAGCAGCTAAGGGTGGGAGTTCTCAAAGATGCTCACTCTCTGGGGAGAGGCTAAATCCTAGAGGTGGGGAGAAAGAGACCAGGGAGGACTCAGGGGAAACAGCGTTTGGGATGCAAAGAGCACAGTTCCGGTGGTCTTACTTGAAAGGTGTGTCCTGCCCAGACAGGAGAGGCTCTTTGGAAACTTCGATGACTCTAAAGAGGACAGGCGAGATGCCCAACCCCTTAAAGGAGAATACGCACAATTTTTTGGAAAGTAGAAAGGAAATGGAGGATCTTAAGAAAGATGGGAGAAATGGGGTAGCTGGGGAATACCCAAATTCTCGTCACCCAATCCCCACATTCTAGTCTCTTTCTGTTCGTGAATATTAGAGGTAGGGCAGTAATACAATTATTAAATAGAAACATTTTGGACTAGCTCTACTGTTTAAGTGGAAAAGAAACACTAGGAAACTCAAGTGTTTTTGTTTGGTTTATTTATGGGTTTTGTGATTATGTTGTTATTTTGGCCTTTGTTTTGATTTTCAACCTTCACTGATAAGCTAACGACAGGAGTTGAGAAGAGGATGTAAATGGGAAAAGGACCTTGTGTCCTTTTCCGGAGAGCGTGACATGCCGAGGGGCGAGTGGAGTGGGCGGAAGTTGGTGCGACTAGGATACAGACGTAGTACAGGTATTTTGGCGTGCAAATCTCGGCAGTGGGGCGGGGGAGGGGGGAAGGCAGGTAGAAAGCCCTGGAAAAACTCGTAGTATCTAACCCAGCCTTTACGCACAGCTAGCGCACCTCCCTGTTCCCGCCCTCACCTATTCCCCTGGAAAGCCCTGCCTCCTCCCTTCCAACCCAGTCACCAGATCTGCTAATGAATGATTCATGTTCTGGACTTTGAAAGCTAAGGGTTAGAAACCTTCTTTCAGCTCCAGGATCACATAGCCCCCTCCTTCTCTGCTTAACTCAAGGAGCAAAGATGGGGGTGGGGTGCTAGGAGACGCGGAACGGAGATGGAGGTGGGGAAGACAACTCGAGGGCAGCATGTTCCGACACGGAAAAGACAGGAAATGAATACAAAATTGGTGTTAATGAGCTGCTATTTTATTGTTTCTGAGTCTGTACAGAGGCAGCAATCCTAAGGTGGGGGTCGTGACATCCAATACTCCCCTCCCCACAGCACTCCTTCCAGCCTCAGCTTCCCAAGGTCCCAGTGTTGGCTGCAACTGTGGAAATAGTGAAGCTAGCCCGAGCAGAGTCAGTCTGGAACAAACAGGTATGTACTTGCTAGCAAGAGCCCCAAAAGTCTGACTGTAGGAGTCCAAAAGGCCACTGACCACCACCACCCCACCACACACCTCAATGTCTTGAGGAATAAAGTACGGGCTGTAAGAAGGAAGCAGCATATAGAGTGGTGTGTCCCACCCCCAATGGTTTAAAATCCCATGATCCACTTTTCTTCTCCCCACCTTCTTTCTTCGGAGAGCCTTATTCTATTTTTTAATACCTCAAGGTATGGGAACAGCAGAATACAGAGGAAGGACTAGTCAGAACTGGGAGAAATCAGAGAAATAAACTGGGTGATTTGGATCATCACCTAACCAGAAATGCGAAGGGGTAGCAGCCGTGGGTTAGGTAACGGAAGACTGCAGCACAAACCCAGATGTCCATGGGATGGAAAGGGCATAGAGAGGCAAAGAACTCTATCAGAGTTTTTCATTTTCAGACCCCTATTTTGGTTACAGGTTTGTGCCAGGATCAAGGGATGTTGGGAGGGGCAGCTGGAGGAGGGAGGTGGAGCTGAGTGACTCAGAGGATGAATCACAGATCCAGTTATAAACACAGAAAAAGACCAAGGTCCTTCCCACCCCACTCCTTAGACAGCTTCCATCACTTCTGCTGCCCCCAACCCAGACAGCCAATGGAGGAACGGGACACAGGAATTCTACATGGAAGCATGGTAGTTAATCAGCTTAAGCACAGGAGGCAATACACCCTAATTTGTGACTGGATATCTACAAAATATTAAAAGAGACAGAGTGTGCCTCTATGACTCATTCAATCTGCAATTGGAGATGGAGGGAAAGAAGAAAATTATGAGACTCTGGGGTATGTGTTTCTAAGCCAGAAAATGGCTTCCGATTCACCTATGGCTATATGGCTGATACTGCCTCCTTGGAAAATGAGGGCACAGTCCAGAGGTGTCTGAGTAACTCACAATTATTTCCCAAATGTTCCTTTATTGAAGGAAAAACAAAGTGCCTGAAACGTTGGGCATGTGACTGGAGGAAGAAAGGCAAGAGCCAGACCTCAGAGCGCCAGCTCCATTCTCTGGGCTCAGGGTCACCTCCCAAGAGTACAGTATAAAGTCATGCGGATTTTTGCTTTATTGGTCTATGGCCTTTGGAAACCTATAGTGAGGAAGGTACTTCTACTTTAAGGCACAGCAGGGAGCTTAACACCATCCATCACTCTTAGAAATTGCATCTTAAAAACTAAATAAAAAGATATAATTTATATTATTTATAAAACACAGTATGAGGAAATCTTTTGCAATTCTCAATTAAGCCAGCATGAGTTAAGAGGAAGGATGTGGAGGCTGGCCCTCTAGTGTATTTGCTGTAAGCTAGGAACAGAGAATGTAGGGTGGAGAGAGTGCAACCATGTTAAGTGAAAGGAGAAAAACAAGAACCCTGAAGATCTCCTCTCTGCATCCCACTTCAGCAGAAGCCCAGATGCCCTGGATTGACAGGAATAATTGCACTTAAATGGAAGCCTGAGAGATGAGGCCATGCCTCATCTAAGGATACAGGGTCTGCCTTCTGTCACTCACGTGACCTCCTAAATAAGAAAGGTTTTATTCACTTGAAAGCCCCCACATGGCCCTCCCTCCCTTTCTCCCCACCACAGCAATTGCATGGGCTTGTCTATTCCAAAAGACAGGCCAGTCCTTATCTGTCTTGTTTTCCAGACATTATTAACTCCATCCTATTCAACCCCTCCTTCAACCCCAAAAAGAATGAAAAATAAAGTCCACCACTCCTTATTTTAAAAAAAGAATGTTGTCTCAGAGAATGGAGAGGCCTTTTGGTGTCTTAATAGTCATCCTCCCAATTGAAACGGATTTAACAAGAAGTTAAAGGGCCTAAGACCCATTTTCCACACGATCTTAGCACACCCTTCCCTTTCCCTGGAACTTCCTTTTATTTTTGCTTTGGAAAGGCAAACAATTAAGATTGGGTACCACATAAATAATAGAAAACATGATACAAGATTTCTGTTTCTCTTCATTTGTCCTCAGTTTTTAAAAACAAGAGTGGTAAATACAATCTAATAACAGAGCAAGTCCAAACACAGCAGTCCAAGGGAGAGCAACTTCCCTGGTTTTGCTTGATAGGAAAACCCCTGCCAGGCTCTCTGTGCCTATCCACTTAGGCAGGCATCTATGCAGGGTATGGGAGAATGACTGAGCAGTGCACACCATGATGTCTCTAGTGTCAGAAGGGAGAGGCTCATCTGGTGAAGGATTCACCAGTGTCATTCAAACTCCAGGAACCAGGACAAGTCTAAAGGGATGAGAACAAGGCACAGGCATTCATTCACCTTGGGAGAAAAACTGAAGGAGTGCTTAAAGCCCAGGAGTCAAGATAAACACTATCTTGATGCAACATTTTTTTCAAAAATCAAAAAATGTTAAAAAAGAACAAACTTTATGAATATATCAAAATTTAAATAGACAGGATTTGTCCTCATAATTGTTCAGTTCAGGGCTCACTTCTTTACCTTAACACCAATTCTTGTTATATCCCAAGATGTTTTAGTCAATCTGGTTTTTATATTATGTTTCTATACTTGACGGTGTGATCCCAGCACTTGGGAAGCTGAAGCAAGAGGGTCATACATTTGAGGCCAGCCTAGGCTACAGAGTAGGACTATGTCAAAAAACAAAAAACACTCAATTTCTGAATAGGCCTTTAAATTATACACCAGTCAGAAATGCTTGTCTCATATTAGGTTCCAGCCTAAAGAAACCTGGGCATGGTGGCTCATGCCTAGATCCCACAATTCAGAAGACTGAGGCAGGAGGGTGGCTACGCGTTGAAGGCTAGCCTGGGCCATATAGCAAGTACCAGGCTGGCCAGCCAGGACTATATATCAAAGAAACAAACAAAAAATTGTCTAAAAATAATGATAGGAAATTATTAAATCAACAGATTGGTAAATATGCAAGCGAGTGACTTTCAAATTTTTGGAGGGGAAAAAAGCCTTTCTAAACTAAATAATTTCACTGAGGAATTTTTGACTAGCTTCGTTATCAAGGGGAAGTGTGTGACCATTTTTCTAACTAGGCAGAAGAAACATGTAGACAAGAGTTCCCCAACCGTGCATGCACATGCACGCGCGCGCACACACACGCACACACACACACACACACACACACACACACACACACACACACAGCCATTTGTGACTTAGCTCAAATGTGAGACTTACATTCCATTAGTGGGTGATGACCTCACTCAGCAAAGAAACCAAAGCAGAGAACAGAGTCCAGTCAACACTCTGGACACCCCTTCTCCATGTGCAGCCACAAGTGTAGACAACTGCATAGATGAGTTTTCCCCCAGAAGAAAAAATATAAGGAAAAAGGAAAATTGGTGAAAGATAGTCTTCCAGATTAAAGCTCTTAGAAATGGCTCTGGTCAGAGAATAAGCTGTCCAGACTTGTGCTTTGTGCAAACTGCAAGGGAGCTCTCACCACTGGGGCCACTCCACCCCTCTGGAGAACAGGGTTGGCTCAGGAAAAGGGAGAAATCCAAAGGCAGATCCGCTCACTGGGCTAATCTGGGCCTGTGGCTACGGTTCACTAAAATATATTTCTCTAGCTACCTTTATAAAAGGCCCCTTCCCATATTTCAATACCAGTCCTAATATCAAAAATATTCTTCTTACAAAGTATATTTATTATTTTAATTAAACTAACCATAGATTAAGGTCAGCTATGGCTTAACAAAAGAAGCCAGGATGTTAAGTACATTCTCCAGCAGTAGACAGGAAGGAGAAAAAAAAAATCACTTAAATGGGGATAGGGAGTAAGTAATTTTTAATTTTTTTTGTCAGGATCTTATTTCTTTTTCTTTAAAAAATTAGTACAACAAGCTGCTTTCTCCAGAAAGGCAGCCGCAGAGGACGAGTACTCTGTATAGGGTTTTGGTATTGTTTCAAACAGTCTGGCCGAACGTCCGGCCTTCCTCCTCCTTCCTCAGTGCACTCACACCCCACATATAGTTATTGCTAAGTAGTTAAAAATAGATTCCTCTGTACCCACCCACCTGAAGAGAAGCCCTCACACAAGGCTGCTCTTACCACCCTCCTCTCCCCCAAAGGGGACTTGCTTTTAAAATAAAAACTTTTTTTTTTAAATCACAACTTCTTAACTTAGCTGAGCTCAGTCCTCAAAAAGGATGAGGAAAAGATGGGGGGCAATAGACAATCTCCCCTAAAACTAGAACGGATGACAGATGACTATCTAGAAGAACATAACACTTAGGAGGCAAAGAATCCCCCTTGAAGTTCCCTATTTCCACTCACTGGGATCTAAATACCCTTTCTAAGTAGGCCAAGCACACATGCCTGACCCTTCCAGAAGAATTTACCCATGCCTGACATCTACCTAATTCAGACCAAGATCAAACTTGTTCTCATATTCGCTCTATGCTCCAAACTCCATCACCATGTGCTTTTTTCTAAAGTCAATGAACTTTGGTCTATTTTTCCTTAACTGACTGAAAACCTTCTTTCCAGGTTCCTTCCACAAGATGTCCACCCACCTCCCACCCACACACACCAATTATTTCCCTACTTTCCCTTGGGCCCTGGGATGGGACACAAGAGGTTATGAGATAGTCTTCCCCTTCTGTCTTGCAGTCTCAAGCCAAACTCTGCTTAAGAGTAGTACAGCCCTTGAGGTAGTACTAGCCCTGCCCTGCTTTCCCGAGCCTGCCAGCACTCCAGCTCCCACAAACACTTCTGCACTTGCCCCATCAACACAGGGGCTGGGTCTTGATGAGCCAGAGATGAGCTTAATTTTTCTTTGTTTAGACCCTTTCCCGCGGAGGCTCTACCCATTCAGAACCTATGCGCCATCAGTTCCCCACTGGGTTCCCGTTCCCTCCTCCTCAGTTCTTCCCTGTAACAGCAAGAGCAGAAGTTGTTTGTCTCAGGGTGTCCATAGAAGCTGCAGTTCGGTTGTTTGCATTTGGTCTGGGTTGAGGGAATCCCCCGGGGACCTCCAGCCCATCCATCTGGCTCAGGGGGCTCTCTGTAGCCATTGCTATAGGAATCAGCCACACGGAACTGGGGTGGTAACAAGGCACCCCTGTGAACTCCATCTTTGCCTGGCTCCAGAGATGGGATGTTGTCCTGGTGGGGGTAGGGTCGCCCAGAAGGGTACTGTCTGGGAAAGGTGGCATATGGTGGAAGGCCACCTACACATGGGCCCCCTGCCAACTGCCGGCGGGGCTCCTGGCAGTGGACTCCGCCCCCAGAAGGTCGCGGGATAGTAAAGCCCCCAGGGTAACCAGTAGAGAATGCCAGTGCCTTGGACTCTGCTGGGGGGTCACTGGGCTGGACCTCCCCACCATCTGGCTCTGGCTTTTTGGCTGGTGGAGGCCCACTAACTAACCCTCCATTTATGATCTTCCTCTCGGCTTCCTTCTGCTTCTGTTCTGCCAGGAATCTTTCCTCAGCATCTGCAAGGTAGCGCTGGATCATCTCCTCCTGATATTGGTGCCGGTGGCCCATCTTCAGGGTTCCAACAAAAATAAATTTGCCCTCCCCTTGCATTGCAATCCTCATAATGCTCAAGCTTTGCATCACTTCCTGGCTATACTTGCTCCCTCCATTGCCAGCAGACTCAGACGAGGGTTTCTCTGACACAGGCCCATCCCCAGCTGCATCCTCCTTGCCACCCTTCCAGCTCTTCAGTGAGTTGTTCTTCTTCTTCTTCTCTAGTGTCTCGGTACCAATGCTCATTCCAGACCCACTCCCCAGTCCTCCTGGCTTGGGGCCCTTGCTATGCATCAGGCCCCCCATGTTCTTCTTAAGCTTGCTGCCCAAGGTTTTGCCAAAGCTGCCCAATTTGTTAGCCACAGAATCTGTTCTCTTCTTGTCCTTCTCCCGGTCTCGCTTCGACTTCTCCTTCCGTCTGCTGCCCTCATTGCCGGCAGAACTGCTGCCAACTGACTCCTTGTCTGATTCTCCAGACTCAGGAGTGGACCTGGGCTCGTCTCCAGCTGAGGCTGTGGGGGACTCTGGCTGGGCCAGAGGAGCCTGTAACAGAGAGCAGCATCAACAATTACCTCACTGGTTGGTGTGGGTAAGTTCCCATATCTAACAGTTTACAGGGCTCCCTGTCACCTCTGCTATTGGCCAAACAAAAAAGGGTAATATCCTGATTAGTGCTTTTATCACTTTGATATTAGTTAGGGTCATCTAGGAACAAGGAATGTTAGTTAAAGAGCTGCCCCCATCATTCTGGCAAGCTGGCGAGTCTGAGGAGCCTTTTCTTGATTAGTGACTGATGTTGGAGGGCCCAGCTCACAGTGGGTGGTGCTACTTCTGAGTAGGTAGTCTTGGGTTGTGTAAGAGAAGTCAGGAGAGCAGGCTAGTAAGCAGCATTCCCCCATGACCTCCGCTTCATTGCCTGCCTCTAGGTTCCTTCCCTGGCTTCCATCAGTGATGGAGTGCTATCAGAACACGTACACCAAATAAACTCTTTCCTCCCCACATCAATTCTTTGGTTACGATCTTTATCACAGCAACAGGTAGCAAACTAGAACAGGTGGCAAGTGGACCATGAACCCCATCTGTGAAGTGACTATCTAGGTCCAGAGAAGGTTACTGGTATGACAAAGTTCACTCAAGAGGCCACTGTTCTTTTCTGACTTCAGCCAGATGGTCATGGGCCAAGAAAAGATATTTATCTAATATCTAACTTTCCATCACTCACTGAAGTCTGATCTCCTTCTGTAATGAGGAGATTCAAGAGGGAGCCTGAGTGTTTCACAGCAGTGAAGCACTGTAATGCATGGCCTCTGGGTGAGCAGGGGCCTTTTCTTCCTTCTCTTCCTTTCCTTCCTTCCTTTCCTCTTCTTTTCTCTTCGTTTCCTTCCTTCCTTTTCTTTTCTTTTTCTTTCCTTCCCCCTCCCTTCCTCTCTCTCTCCCTTCCTTCCTTCCTTCCTTTCTCTCTCTTTACTTCTTTCTTTCATTCGAGATGGGGTCTTGTTACACCATCCAGGGTAGCCTAGAACTCATAATCCCCTTGCCTCAGTTTCCCAAAACACTAGGACTAAAGGTGTTTGCTACTTTGCCTGGCTGGAAAATTTTTTTGCAGATACCAGTATGCTCACTATTACAAGTCTGTCTATGTCCAATTCTGTTCAGAATTCGTTTGAAGGAAGCATTAACAAAGTACAAACACCCAAGCCTGAGCACTGCTTTTGTACATTCCATCTCTGAAGTTCACAGCTTTGCCTCTGCTCCTGAACTCATGACCAGGAACTCTTTGGCATTCTCTTTCTGGTGCTCAAAAAAGATCTATCCAAGGAGTGAGGGGCAGGACACAGAAATGACAATCTCAAGTTATTTAGAGAAAAAAGAAGGAAGGTTTCTTAAGGAGTGTAGGTTAGTATTAGGAAGCAGAGTGTGGAGCTAGGCATGTCACTCAGGGGTGAAGCACACACCAGCAGGGAGAGGTCCTGGGTTCAATCCCAATGGAGTCAACAGTAAAGTAAATAGGGAAGCAGAGAGTGACTGGAGACAGACAGGAGGAGGGCATGCTCTGACATCATCATCAACTGTACTACAACAGATTTCCAACTGAGCTCACGGGCTCTCCTTGTTCTTCCTGTCACTGACAGTGAGGACACAAAGGGCTATGGGTGGGAGCAGCCTTCACCTGTGCATCAGATGACAGTGGGATCCACTTCACATTCATATAGCTATGCAGCAGATGTAATTTGACCTCCAGGGACAGAATTATACTGTGAAAAGGAGGGAAGAAAATTAATCAGCTATTACTTCAAAGGCAAGCAGTCCTTTGAAAAGGACTCAATAGTGTCCAGATACCAGACAGCAGTCATTGTCACTGCTGTGACATCATTTGGCAGATTCTGACAATCAGGTGAGGACTATAGCTTTTGGTTTTCCTTTTGTTTTAATGGAAGGGACTCACTATGTAGTCTGGGCTGGTCCTGAACTTGCAGTTATTTCTCTGCCTCAACCTCCTGAGTGCCATGTGGGATGTGGCCTACCCACAATGCCCAGCTCTAAGGACCTTTTTTTTTTTTTTTTTTTTTTAAAGTACTAGACTTTAAAATCAAACCCTCTCAGGCAGCTCCCAAAGGGAGGTACTGGGTAAGATGTAAGGGACCTGTGTTTACAGGCACATCTTTGCAGGCATAGAGGGAAGTGGGAGAAGACGCTACCAGACCACAAGGAGGCAGCTTTGAGAAGCAGATAAGAAAGAACACATTTTCCTTGCTAGCTAAACACCAAAAAAGATATAATTTAGGAGCAGACTATTTTGGTCACTTGTTTAAATTTCCTCTGACTTTGGCTTAGAATTAAATGGAATTAGCTGGGCAGTGGTGGCTCCTGCCTTTAATTCCAGCACTCGGGAGGCAGAAGCAGGCGGATCTTTGTGAGTTCGAGACCAGCCTGGTCTACAAGAGCTAGTTCCAGGACAGGTTCCAAAGCTACAGAGAAACCCTGTCTCAAAAAAACCAAAGCAGGGGGGCTGGAGAGATGGCTCAGAGGGTAAGAGCACTGACCGCTCTTCCAGAGGTTCAATTCCCAGCAACCACATGGTGGCTCTCAACCATCTGAAATGAGACCTGGTGCCTTCCTTGCCAGCAGTACATCGTATGCTTAATAAATAATAAATCTTTAAAAAAAAAAAGCAGAGGAAAAAAAAAAGAATCAAATGGAATTTGGGTGTCTTGCTTTTCTGAGCACTGTTTGAGGATTCTGGGATATATCAGCAGGAACACTTGTCCTGCTCTAAGAAAAGAAGGAAGACAAAGCAGCTGCAAAAGCCCAGTGTCCCAATGCCGGGCCTGCCTTCTATCTCCCCACCTTCCCAATAAGCCTAGACCAAGGATGTGACTGTCCTAGTGTTGTACATGGCCACTGCACGTGGAAGAGAGCGCAACTACAATGCATACGGAAAGGCTAAACTTGCCTCACCTGGCCAATCGGACATTGTCATTGTCATCTTTGCCCCACTCCCAGCCCTTTCCTGGGTCCACAGCAAAGTGCAGGGGCAGCAGCTTATGCTCTGAATCTGTGAGCGGGATCACAGCTGAGGAGGGAAAAACACAGCATCAAGAAGTCTTTCTGAGAAGCACAGAAGGCAAATGAACACGCATTGACTTCACTGACTCATATGTGGGCCTGTGACAGACTGTAGTTCATCCACCCTCAACCCTTAAAAACCAAAGGACTTCCCCTCACCATTCAGTACATAATTTAGCCTATTAATCTCCTGGACTTCTGCCAGAGAACCAGCCTACTTTCTATAGACAGGTGCAGCAATGTAGCCCTTAGAAGGCTGGTACCTTAGAACAGACCTTTACTCCAGAACAGGGACAGACACACCTTTCCACCAAACCACCCCCACTTTTTAAAGCTAAAAACTCTTGGCAATATTGTATAGATTGGTTTAAAAAACAAAAACTGGCACCATCTAGACTTGTTTCCTCCTTCTTAGCTACCACTTTCACTTTTGAGTAAAAATAACACAGAGTAAAAACAAGACAGAACTGGACCCTCACCTTGTTCCTTGGCACTGTCCTTCTGCTCCATTGACACGAGTGCAGAAAAGTGGGCCTGGTCATAGGCGAGCACCAGAGGGGATCGGTGACACTGGCTGGCTGGGACCTCCAAGGGGAGATAGATCCCTCCAAATGGAATAGGGGCAAATGCTGCAGGAAACCATGGAGGTTGTCACTAAGACTAGGCCCTTGTGCAGTTGCCTCTACCCCACTTCCTGTGTGTCTGTGTGGGGCATGCACACAATTGTGTGAATGCTAGGTCCCATGGAGATGGAGTTACAGACAGCTGACTGCCCAACGTGGGTTCTAGGAACTAAACCTGGGTCCCCACAAGCAGTTCAAGCTCGTAACTGTGGAGTCATCTCTCCAGGCCCTCAATCCCATATTTGAATTGAGCACCCCATCCCAATTAATCCCAACAGCTTTCATTTGAATCTCTTGAGGATTTTCCACTATTTTAAGTCCCCCCACCCGAAAGGTCTGTATATCTCCTTGTCTGTCTTTCTGTTCTGTCCAGCCAAAGTCTCTGTAAACAGGACAGTCTGGAGGTAGAATGACAGGGCTGGCCGGCTGACTCACCTTCCCCTCCGGAGTCCCTCAGCATGGTGTCTGCCACGACCACTATAGGCCTCTTGAGCACATGAGCAAGGACAAAGACATGGAATTCCTCTAGGCTCTCATATACTGGCTCCTCTGAACTCTCCACTCTACAGTTACAGGAGATAAGAATGGAGGAGGCACAGCAGAAGTGAGAAGAAACAAGAGTCCTGAGACCAGCTCCAAAGTGAGGGGAAGGAATGCCCTGCAGATTATGTTGGGGCACATGGTTGAATCTACTCCCTCTTTACCAATCGGGAAGTCCAAGAAAAAGGCATGGGGTTCAAATGGTGTTACAAATCTGGAAGTAAGAGGCTGGTAACAAGGATAAACAAGGATAAAGGAGCTTGCCACCATGCCTAATGACCTAAATTCAATCTCTGAGACTCACACTGTAGACAGGTAAAAAGTACTGGCTCCTCGTACTGTTTTCTGACCTCTGTGCTGTGATGTACGCAAGCACTCACCACTCCCCCCACCCACCTACACACATACAAAATAAACAAATAAACATACAACAATCTGGAAGTGATCCTCATCTCTTAATACTCACCCTTAATATTTAACTCCCATGTTTCTCTATCCAAGATCCAGTACACAAACTCACAGGTCCTTCCTGCTTTCCTGACCATCACAACCCACACAGCACACACATCATGGGAAAAGACCGCCATCTACTCGGCAGCTTAACTAAAGTTTGTAAAATGTGTTATTTTTATTACTTAGCTTCATCTACTCATTGGCTGGATCAACTCCATCTCCTATGTGGCTCTTGTAGCTCCTGCATGTCTACCTACCACTGTACTCCCACACTCCTGGCCTGGAGTGCTGCAAACACTTACCCTCCACCACTGGTTCCATTGGTACCTAGATGCATTCTGGGTTCACTTGAGGCAAGCTTGATCAACTCATTCCATTCCTTCTGCCATTCATCTTCAGTATACACCAGTCCTGACTATGAAAGAAATCATACAGTAATGAAGGCACACTGGGTAACCAGAGGTTAGGTTCTAAAGGCAATAGCCATCCCAACCCTCCCAGCGTCACATCCACTCTCTATTCTCTTAGCACTTGGTTTACACTTACACTGAGGCAAATTTCTTCTCCTTTTCAGAGTTAAGACCCATAAAATCAGTTGGCTGGCTTTGAGACAAGGTCTCACTGTATAGTTCTGGCTGTTCTGAAACTCCCTATGTAGACCAAGCTGGCCTGTCTCGGCCTCTGCAATGCTGGGACTAAAGGCATGTCACCATGCCCTATCTCATTTCTTTCTGAAACAGAATCTTATGTATTGTCATTGAATTAGCTGTGTATTGAGGCTGGCCTTGTAATTCTGATCCTCCTACACCTATCTCCCAAATGATGGGATTAGAGGTGCATGCCACCATGTCTAGTAATCACATATTTCTTAATCTTCTGTTCCTTTCTCACATGTTGCAATCTGACTCCTAGTTCTGCTCTCTCTGCTACTACCCCGTCCACCTAAGGTACATCACCTGGCTGACTAAACTGACAGTCAGTGGGCTCTGGCTCTCATTTTTCAGTCTTTGAATATTTTCCTCTTTGAGTGTTCTAGTTTAGTTTCCACACCACTGCATTTTCTTATTCTCTGAACTCTCCTTACCACAAAACTGGGGTTTTGGCAACCATTTGAGCCTTGGTTTCCTCTGGATGATCTCTTCCCAGGCCGTAATTTTTTTTTTTTTTTGGTTTGTTTGTTTGTTTTTGCTTTGGTTTGGTTTTTCGAGACAGGGTTTCTCTGTAGCTTTGGAGCCTGTCCTGGAACTAGCTCTTGTAGACCAGGCTGGTCTCGAACTCACAAAGATCCGCCTGCCTCTGCCTCCCGAGTGCTGGGATTAAAGGCGTGCACCACCACCGCCCGGCCCCCCTTGATTGATCTCTTTATTATGGAGACAGAATCTTACTGAACCTGCAGCTTGCCAAATCCAGCAAAGCTAGCTGCCCCAGCTATCTGCACTATGATCCCATTTCTTGTCTCCTGAGTGCTGAGATTATAGGTAACTACCAAACCTGTGCAGCTTTAATGAGAGTTCTGTAAATCTAAACTTTGGTCCTCATGCTTATGTGGCAAGAGATATAAAAGGAAACACTGAACTCCAAAATGACATTAAAATTAATATTAATGCCAGTTAATATTAAACAATGAAAATTGGGGATGGGAGAAGACATGGGAAAACAAGAAAGCCTCTGAAAAGATACTCCCATTTCTAATATCAGAAATAACTAGTAGCCAAATCATGGTCAAACAAAACACCCAAAGTTAGGAACTATACAGATGGCCCAACAGTTAAGAGCACTTGCTGTTCTTGGAGAGGATCAGGTCCAGTTCCCAGCACCCACACTGCGCAGCTCACAACTACCTGCAACTCCAGGTTCAGGAGAACTAATACCTTCTGTTCTCCAATGATACTGTTGTGCACATGTACATGTACACACATATATACATAAAATAAAAAAAAAACAAAACCAGGTACACGTGAAAACAAGGCATACTGACATGGCAGGCACACAGAGAAAGAGAGAACTAAGGAAACATGGAAGCCTGTTACTTTATGTAAATGTACAATGTCATCCTTATAGGAACCAGTCAACTTCTTCTATAGAAAACCCACATAGAAACACATCAGGCTCTGTGAACCATATGCCACTCTATACTATGCTTGAGCAAAGAAAGCAGCTACACCCACAACATATACAAGGCAGGCAAGGCTGCCTTTCAGTGAAACTTTTCAACCAAAACAAAGAAAATAGTTGTAATTTTCCCAATTCCTGGTGTGGAGATAAAACATAAAAAAATCCATCATTATAAAGAAAAAAAGCTGAGAGGTGGTGGCACATGACTTTAATCCTAGCATTTGGGAGGCAGAGACAGGTGGATCTCTGTGAGTTCAAGGCCAATCTGATCTACACAGCAAGTTCCAGGACAGCTAGGGCTGTTAAACAGAGAATCCCTATCTCAAAAAACAAAACAAAAATCCATCATTACTTTCTTTTTTTTTNTGCAAACTAGTACAGCCCCTTTGGATGTCAGTGTGGCGATTTCTCAGAAAATTAGGAAACAACCTACCTCAAGACCCAGCAATACCACTTTTGGGTATATATACCCAAAGGATGCTCAATCGTGCCACAAGGACATGTGCTCAACTGTGTTCATAGCAGCTTTGTTTGTCATAGCCAGAACCTGGAAACAACCAAAATGCCCCTCGACCAAAAAATGAATAAGGAAAATGTGGTACATTTACACAATGGATTACCACACAGCGGAAAAAAAAAATAATGATATCTTGAAATCTGTGGGCAAATGGATGGATCTAGAAAACACTGTATTGTGTGAGGTAACCCAGATCCAGAAAGACAAATATCACATGTACTCACTCATAAGTGGCTTTTAGACATAAAACAAAGAAAACCAGCCTACAATTCACAATCCCAGAGAAGCTAGACCACAAAGAGGACCTTAAGAGAGAGACATACATGGATCTAATCTACATGGGAGGTAGAAAAAGATAAGATCTCCTGAGTAAATTGGGAACCATGGGAGAGGGTAAGAGGGTAGTGGGGAGGAAAGCAGAGAAAAGTATATAGCTCAATAAAAACAATTAAAAAATAAAAAAATAAATGAATGGGAAAAAACTGAGTTTCACTGCCCAACTACATCCTGACAGCACATATGCAACCACCGTGGGTATATGAGCAGCACCAGAACAAATGGAATGAGGGCTAGAGCTATGCTGAGAATACTTTAATAAAAATGCAAAGAAATTTGCAAATTGTAAAATACTATCACAGATTTCAAGTGAAAATAAAGAGACAACATAGAAGTTATATATGGAATGTTCATGCCATTTTCATACATATCCAGGAAGCCTGCCCTGATTCTTCCTTTCCCTATCACCTAGTCCTGCTGGTTCTGGGCTTTCTGAGACAGGGTTTCTCTGTAGCCCTGGCTATCCTGGAACTCACCCTGTAGACCAGGCTGGCCTCTGTCTCCTGAGTGCTGGGATGAAAGGTGTGCGCCACCCCTGCTTTTTTAAAAGATTAACTATTTTATGCATTTATTTTGCCTGCATGTGTGTATGTGCACCACATTCTTGCTGGTGATCAGTGAGGTCAGAAGAGGGCATTGTTTCCTTGGAACAGGAGTTATGGACATCTGTGAGTCAGCAAAGCTCTTCTACAAGACCAAGTGCCCTTAATAGCTGAGCTCCTCTTCTCCAACCCCTCGGCTTCCTGTTTCAATACATACAGCCACTAGGTGGCAGACGCTCCCAACAAGTTTTACCATCAATTTCAACACAATATAAGGAGAACCAGGAAATAATAAGTATCTTAAAACTCAAGTATCTCAGGTCATCTTCTTCCTGCTCCCAAGGTAAGGGATAAAGTCATCAAAGTTCAAGCAAGACAATCATGCATGACCCATTTCCAGTAGGAGACTTTTATTATGTCACCAAAGGAATAAAAGGATTGCTCCTTTCACTAGCCTCTAGTCTCTGTACACATGCCCCAAAAGGAAGAGCAGAAAACATAGAAAGGAACTTAGGTATTTCTGCTTCTCCTGGATAAACACTTCCAGAATCTAACCCTATCTTTAAAGTAACTATAGGCAGGCGGTAGTGGCACATGCCTTTAATCCCAGCACTCAGGAGGCAGCGGCAGGTGGATCTCTGTGAGTTCGAGGCCAGCCTGGTCTACAAGAGCTAGTTCCAGGACAGGCTCCAAAAGCTACAGAGAAACCCTGTCTCGA
>JAQHUG010000695.1:70874-86272 GCA_028555095.1 Dicrostonyx torquatus | reverse complement strand
CAGTTAAAGGGACTTGCCACTAGCCCTGAAAACCTGTTCAATCTCCAGACCCCACACTGTGGAAGCAAATTGTTTCACACAAGTTGTCTTCTGACTTCCACATGTGTGGCATGGCATGCACACATTCACATATAATAAACAATTTTTTTTTAGAATTAAGAACAAGCTGCAAATAGTGATTTACCCATATCCCAGCAATTGGGAAGCTGAGGCAGAAGAACTGCTGCAAATTCAATGCCAGCCTGGACTAAGTAGTGAGTCCCAGGCTAGCCTGGGTTACCAAAGTAAGAGCCTGGCTAAGGAGAAAAGGAAGAGGAAAGAGGGGGGAAGAAGGAGAAGTGTGAGAAGGGAAGAACAGGGGGTGAAGGAAGAGGGGGAGGGGAAAGGAGGGAGAGAGAAGAGGGACTCAAAATTAATCTAGGGCAGGTGAGATAACTCCACAAATTAAGGCACTTGCCACCAAGCTTGATGATTTGAGTTTTGATCCCTGGAATCCACAGAGTGGAAGGAGAGAACCAACTCCTACAAGTTGTCCTTTGATCTCCACGTACACATTGTAGTAATGTATGCAGCCCCCCAACAAATGAATGAATGGATGGATGGATGGATAGATGGATGGATGAATGGATGAGTAAATAATCTAGCCTAATAATACAAAATGAAGTACAAAAATCCTATGAAATTATCATATCACATTAAAACAACAAAGCAAAACAAAAACCCCTCCACTAAGAACTACTGAGTATCTGTAAAAGGCACAATGTTAGAAACCACAGGTTTCTCTCACAGGTACAGGCCTCAATTTGCTGGTCTTAGTAAATAAGAAGGCACTTGCCCTGTGGCATTAGCTGCATTTTCTGCGAGTTTCAGAAGTACACAGGAAGACACAATCCAGCACTAGGAGACTTTGGAAACAAGGTGCTCCCACCCAAGCTCACCCACCTCTTTATTCTGCTGTGTTTGCTGCCACCTCCACCGTCTTCTCAATGCTTCCTTCTCGATACCCTTCTCCATTAGTGCATACAAAGCTTTCCTCAGCACCAAGTCTCTATCATGGAAACCCCACATCCCTGTGGGGAGAAGACAAGGCATAGGACACTGTCTTAATTCAGCTCCACCTACTAATCCAGCCTTTGTTTTGTGATGACAGGGACCAAACCCAGGGCCTCAAAAAAGGATGGGGGGATAGAATAGATTCCCCAAACTCTTGAAAAGAAGTCTTTACTCCTCAGCAAATCTAACAAACCAAACACAACAGCTAGTAAGACTGGTATGGCACCACGACCATCAGCATCAGAGCTCATGAAATAGCTAGAAAATGGGGACCCCTTCCAAAGCTAAGAACAAATATATGGAGTTGTGAGTCGGATTATTAATTCAAAGTCAGTGTCACAAGGACCAATTAGAAAAATAATCAAGTATAATGTTGCCACCATACATGCATATAGTCACACAAACTTTGCTTACTATGCTCATTACTCCTAGTGCTCAGCTCAGAGTGGAGCCTAAACCAGTCCTGTGCTCGTCCATCTCTAAGGACAACAAGCCAAGGCAAGTCTTGCCCATCTCTCTAAGTCTGCTGTGAGCCATCACTTGACCTGAGATGAAATCCTACACGTGATGCTTGGCTCAACTGCTTTCTCTCTACAGGGGAGGGAGGACCATTTTTAAGACTCACCAAGAGAGGCTGCATGCAGGAGGCAGTTCCCATCTCCAGTAGTTGCTAAAGGAAGCAGCCTCTGACAAGTGGAGTCCACACTGACCCACCAATTCAAACGCCCTACAGATACAACAGTAGGAGAAAAGGAGATAAGTGGATTAGAAAGACAGCCCAAAATAAAACTACTCTTTTTCCCTTTGAAATGGGGGTCTTGTTACACATGATCTTTCTGCCTAAACCTCCCAATAGAGATACTGCATGCTCTGTATTATTGTTGTTATTATTTATTATTATGATTTTGAAACATGAGCTCATGAAACATGACTGGCCTTGAACTCCTCCCACATCTACCTCTGCATCCTTAGTGCTGAGATTATAGGGACACAACATTAAGTCCAGCCTCTGTGACTCTCTATATAGTAAAGACTATACAGAATCTATAGAGATAACTGGCTAGATCAGTGGTCTTAAGGAAGGACAGTTTAGTTTCATGGGATCATTAGACAATGTATGAAGACTGTTTGTCACAATTGGTAGGGAGGTACATACTTCTGGTATCTAGCACACAGAGACCAGAGAAAGCATTATATTATATTATAAACATAAAATAATGCTCAAGGTAACATGTACAACAAAGAATTAATTTGGCACCAAAAGTCAATAGTGCTCAGACTGAAACTGTTAGCTACTTTGTTTGACTCTGAATCCTTCACTCTGGCAAAAAGACTGGTAAATACAATAGCAGCAAAGCTCACCATAACTGAATCAGCAACAAAAGAAAAACTATGTATGGTATATGTCTGTATCATTCAGCACTCTGCAGGTGTGTGGTGTGACACTAAAGTTATAATCAAAAAGAAAAAGTACATAAAGCAACTCAACTGTGAATGGCAATCTCACAATTGCCGAGCCAGGACTTACAGGAGGGAGCTAGTTTACAAATGACCCTTAAAATTGTGTTTCCTTGAGCAATTAAAAGTCTACAAAAGGTAGAACAGCTTATAATTTCACTAGCCCAGGTAACTTGCTAGCTTCTAAAGAGAGTTATAGCTAATATAGATGGATATGAACTGAAAAGGCTCCCTTTCCATGCCCCCACTTCCAACCTCCAATTTTCCTTCCATTAGAACTTAAAATCTTTTTTATATTTATTTAAGTTACATGTATGAGTGTTTTATCTGCATGTATGTCAATGTCCCATGAGAATGCCTGGTGCCCTCAGAGGTCAGAAGAGGGCACCAGCTCTCCTGCAAGTAGCGTTATAGACAACTGCAGGCTTATACGTGAGTACTGAAACAAAACCTGTGTTCCCGAGAACAGATTCTCTTAAGTGCTGAGCCATACCTCTAGCCCCCTTGGGTTTTTTGGGGTTTTTTTTCCATTTTTGAGAAAGGTCTCACAAGGTAGTGATAGCTAGCCTGGAGCTTGCTTTGTAGACCAGGTTGACCAGACGGGCCTCAAACTCAGAAGAGATCTGCCTGCTTCTGTCTTTAGAATGCTGAGATTAAATAAAGGAATACACCACTAAGTCTGGCCTTTTTCAATCTCCACCACCACCATGAGGATATTCTATATCTAAGTTCTTCCCATACTGTTTTACATTAGCTAATTTTTAAAAAATTACACTTAGTGTGTGAGTGTATAAGCAATGACACATGTGTGCACCTGTGTGGAAGTGAGAAGACAACCTGTGGGAGTT
The DNA here is from genome assembly GCA_028555095.1 of Dicrostonyx torquatus. Classification (NCBI taxonomy): domain Eukaryota; kingdom Metazoa; phylum Chordata; class Mammalia; order Rodentia; family Cricetidae; genus Dicrostonyx; species Dicrostonyx torquatus. The sequence continues at coordinate 82,913 of JAQHUG010000695.1, read as the reverse complement.
AGTTCTCTTCTTCACAGTGTGAGTTCCAAGGATCAAACGCAAGTCATCAAGCTTTGGTGGCAGATGTCTTTATCCACTGAGCTATCTATCTTGCTGACCCAAATTAATTTTAATGCTAATTTAAAATGAACTCAATTGTAAAGGTAAATAAATGTGAAGAAAAGATTCATATGAATAGATGTGACTTTCAGTGCATCATCTATAGCCTTGGTCCTCTGTGTTTCCAAAAGTGCTCCACAGCCAATTATAACCAGTCATATTTGTTCATGTATTGATTTGGAGGTATCAATTACTAAACCCTTCACATATATACCTGCTTTCCCTTCTATTAAATAGGAACTTTCCAAAGTATCTAATGTTTATTCCTTCCCCTCCCACCACACCTGGCTAATTTTCATTCATTGTCTCAGGACACATATGTGACTGACCCCTATCTCTGACAGCTATCAGATCACACTTAAAAAAGAGGTTGCTGACGAAGACTGGCCCCTTTATGTGGCTGCAGGCAGAGACTAGAGGAGGTATCACTGAAGAGGAAATACCCACTGACCTGCCTGTTCCAAGGCGACCAGCATGGACTGTTCAATGAGGTCCCTCTCTATGAAGCTTCGGAAGTCTTCTTTGTACACGGTGAGATCTGGAAGCTGGAAGGCACAGATGGGCATTTCCAGGGGGTGCTCACTGCTCCCCCCACCCCCACCATTGGAGGAGACATGGGACCGGGCCAGGGAAACAATGCTGGAACTGGCGTGGGAGATGCCCCTAGACAGGCGTTTTTCTGCAATGAGAAATGGAGTTACCTTAGAATATATGCAACCCATTTTGAGAACTCTCCACAGATGAAGGTGGTAAGAGCGCTTGACAGTTTCCAGTCAAGGATAAACTGTACCTAAGCAGCTACTTCTGAACCTCATGGTATGTTTTTCTTAAGCCAAATACAAATGGGAGAATATACAAAATGGTATTTTTGTAGACACTTACAGTAGTACCAAAAACACATTCATCTAACCTTGTTGGGGTTTCCCTGACTTTCCTTTTCCTAAGACCTCATCTTGACTCCCATTTTTCAACATGAGTTTGAGGCATTCACTTAGCAACTGGGTCATTTTTCTAGTGGGCCGAAGAACAAGTAAGAGAAATGGGCTTTCATTTGGTTGGATTTAGCCAAATAATCACTCTAGTAATCCTTAGGGTCTTAGAGATGTAGAAAAGATTTCCATTATAGAAAAGAAAGTGACAGTGTCATCACTAAAATCTATATTATTTACTGTAACTTTTATTAGTATTCATATTTATCATAAATTTACAGAGACAGTCAAATTTTAATATGCCAGAGAGCAAAACAGTAATGTAAACCGCATCCCCAAATCATCTCATTTGTTTTAAGTACATGGTACCTGCAATGCCCCAACCCATGTAACCTTATGAGCAAAATTTGTCAGTATAATATTATGTGTTTGCACAACTTGAAGTACATGGGCGATTATCACAGGGGATGGGAGCTCCAATGCTATGCACTTGTAGATGTGAAGCAAGCAAGAACTGTCTCAGCCCATTGTATAGATAGCTACAAATTACCAGCTGCGTTTGGCGGGAAGAGAGTAAGGAATGAAAACACTCTCTAAAGGAGCACATGAACTCTTCCTAATCCACATGCAAAAGCTTAGTCCTCAGTTCAAGCAATACCTTGAACGATGTCATCCTGTCTCTGTAGGGTTGGTCGAGAAGGGCGAGTGGGTTCTCTATCAGAACACCCTTTTTCAGGGGTCTTAGAACAACTATTCCCTCCACTAAAGGGTGGGGACAGGTTCCCAGCATGGACTTGGCGTAGCTGTTCAAAATCACTGAGGGCAGCACTCACATCCCAGTTCTTTCCTAACAGGAAAAAAAAAAAATACCATTTTAGTCCCAGAGTATTATGAAACTGGGGAGAGACATAGAAAGACCATTCTAACCACCCTAGCATAACCAAGCAAGCCAGGTATGGCAGCACAAGCTTATAATGCTAGACCTTGAGAAGGTGAGTCAGGAGGATCAAAGAATTTGAAGCCAGTCTGGGCTACCTCAGACTCAGTTTCAAAACACCTCATATCAAAAATAAACCTAGTAATGCCAGGCAGTGGTGGCAGATGCCTTTAATCCCAGCACTTGGGAGGCAGAAGCAGGTGGATCTTGGAGTGAGAGACTAGCCTGGTCTAAACAGGACAGTCAAACCTGTACAGAGAAACCCTGTCTTGAAAAGACAGACAGACAGACAGACAGCAGGCAGATAGACAGACAGATAGATAAATATAGATGAACAAATAAATAAATGAGCCAAGTAAGAACATACTAATAATGCACACTACAATTCTATTAACTTTCTTATCCAACTACTTTAATTCTCTTCCATCTGAAGCACCGATTTTCTTTACTGTCTATGTCCTATGTAAGCTATATAATGGTACTTTGTCTCTAAACTCAAAGGGCTCTTCAGAGATTTAGTCACTAAAATGAAACTCCTTTTACAGATAAAGGAGATAAAGCTTACAGACGTACCATGACTTGTTCAAAGTTAGTTTGTACTGGGCTCATAGCTGAGGTAGATTCTAGGATGTCTTAAGGCCACCTAACAGTGAAACTCTCCAGTGAAGAGTTTCTAGGTATCACAGCACCAAAAGAAGCCTCACTGCTCCTGCTTTACAAACAGCTTTCTATCTGAAAGACTCTATGGCGGTTTTGTGCAGCTAAATTATTTCATACATGTTGACTGTTTGCACCTGTGTGCTCTAGCTGCTGCAGCCTTGGGTTAGCATCTCACCGAATACCCTACACCTCCAATCTACCCAAGAAATCCCATGAGATTTGTTTTTCTAAAGCACCGTTCTAACCATTTTAGCTCTATGTTCAAAATCTTTATGTAATGGCTCATCACTACTCCTTTGACCACTATTAAAGACTTTCTATGACCTCTCCTATTTCCTAGCCTTTTCTCTGTGCTGTAATTTTATTTATAAAAATGTAGATGATAATAATACTAGCATGCTGTGTGTCATTTCTTCCAGGTTGGATATGGTCATTGCCATCTGACACCCTCTTCTGGCCTTCTTGGATACTAGGTATGCACACAGTATACATACATGTCAGGCACTCACACATACACAACACATACACATAAAATAAGACTTTTTTTTTAAAAAAAATTCTCCCTTAGTAGGGAGATGGTAATGAGATTAATGACGTTCATAAGGTCCCTCCTCTGCCCAAGGATATATAAACATTTAATAATTGCTTCGGAGACATACTTTTTGGTGGTATAGCTGTCCAGTTTTCCACATGCTTGGCATGCTACACATGCTCCTAAAGTAACCTCAATAAGTTCTGGTTCAGCAGGCTAATCTTGGTTGAGGTGGCTTTTATGATCTGCTCCCTCTATCAGGGATGGATAGAAATAGCCTTCCCCAGAAAACAGTCGTGCAATGCTGTGCCTGAAGCACAGTGCTGTTCGGAAGCTTAAACGAGTCAAAAGCACGAACAACAGCACCTTGTATGCAGATTCCCACATGCATTTACTACTGCTGCCGTAGTCTCTGTTCTAACCCTCCAGTTAAGCTACACTAGCTGCCCATGCTTGCTGACTTAATTCTAACACTATTCAACTCTTTCTCTTCACTCTTTGTTCTAGTCTCCACTCGTGTTCTGGTCTCCTTGCCGTTCCTAGATCACACCAAGACTGCTCCCACCAGGGCCTCTCCTGCCTATTCTACTGTATGGAAGACTTCTCTCCAGTGTATCTACACATATGAATCTTTGTAAACGTCAGGTATCTGTTCAAATATCACATTCTTAGTCAGTCCTACCCTAGCTTCCCAGTTTAAAATCACACGAATTCCATCACTCTGCTCATAGTTTTCCAAATGCACTCCATACCCTAGAACATACCTTACGATGTATATCACTACCATACTTGTTTACTGTCTATCCTACTACATATAACATTAGGGTAGGAATTTTTCTTTGGCACAAGCATCCAAAATAATACCTAGAAGAGACTCAATAAATATTTGCTGAATAAATGAATAGAAATACTAAATTCCCTAAATCAATTCATATATTAATGTATAGCCTGTTTTGAGAACAGGATCTCCAGCTGTCAGGAAAGTACCTTAAAACCGTCAGGCCCTCTTAACACTAAGCACGGCCAGCACGGAATGCCAACCATCTCCACTCCAAAACACATGCCCTCTCTTCCTCATGTGAACCCTAAATCAGTAATAGCATCACAATCCCTGCAAGTCCCAAGCCTTCAGTTTCAGCTCCTCACTGCTGCTGAGACCCACACTCTCTCCTCCCTCACCATCCCAGTTAATCCTCAAGGTCTAAATATCTCTGACATCCATTCCTTCTTATCTATTTTTATTGTCTCTGCCCTGGCTCAAATCCTCATAATACTTACCTAGTCTTTGGTGTTTTGAAAGGGAGACTCTCTAAAAAGACTTTCTAAGTCTCTCTGCTCCTAATCTTTCTTCTTTCTAATTTATTCTTTGTACTACAACCAAAGTTAACGTTTTGTTGTTTTGATTTGAGAACAAGGCTAGTCTTAAATTCACAGAGATCCGCCTGCCTCTCCTGAGTGTTGTGATTATGTGACATTATGCCTCGGATAGAGTTAACTTTTAAAGAAAAACAGCATGAGAAAGGAGACAACATCAAAGTTCTTTGATTTCTTTTCTAAATTGTACCTTTTTATAAAGTCACTTATTTTTATTTTATGTGTATAAATGCTTTGTCTGCATGTATGTGTGTGTATCACATGCTTCCCTGGTGTTCAAGGAAGCCAACTAAAGTTGCATAAAGCTATAAGCCACCATGTGAGTACTGGGAACTGAACTCAGGTTCTCTGTAAGAGCAGCAAATGCTTAACTACTGAATTATCTCTCCAGCTACTAATTTATATCTAAATCCATCAGCTTTTCTCCCTCTCACTCACACTGTGGTCTAAGTCACCATTGTCTCTCACCTGAACTATGGCAATTCTTAGCTGGTTTTATCACTGACCACCTTCCAATACAATCCTATTGAAATAGCTTGAACACCGAAACTGGAAAAACTATTCTTATTCTATTAAAAACTTCACTTCCAATGAACATAGAAGTCCCTTACTATGGCCAACAAAGTCTCCATATTCTGCTTTTTGTCCACCTAACCAGCTCCCAATCACTGTCTCATCTCTCTCGCTATTGTTTTTTACATCACATCAATCTCTCTCTACTCTTAGGGTTGTCTGTAACTACTTCTCCTGGGTAGGCTTCCTGAACTCTAGAGTTGAACCAGACTTCCATCTTCACTCTCATAGCACGATCAGCTTTTTTTTTTTTTTTTTTTAACATGAGTGTTTATAACATATAAGAAGTAATTTGTAAGAGCTAGGCAGTGGTAGCGCACGCCTTTAATCCCAGCACTTGGGAGGCAGAGGCAGGTGGATATCTGTGAGTTCGAGACCAGCCTGGTCTACAAGAGCTAGTTCCAGGACAGGCTCCAAAGCCACAGAGAAACCCTGTCTCGAAAAACCAAAAACAAAAACAAAAAAAACAAAACAAAAAAAAAGAAGTAATTTGTAACATAATCATTGAGAGACACATTCTAAAAAACTGTCAAGGTTCAAATTCTATGTAGCTTCACTGAACCTCAGTTTCAAAGTTATAGCATGGTAGTTGAGAAAATACATCTCAAGGACCTGGCATATGCTAGGCACACTGCACAGACACATGTTGTTGCGCATGCGTGTAGTATATATATGTGTGTGTGGTGTGTGCATACAAGTGTGTATAGAGGTTAAAGCATGTGTGTGGTACATAGGTGTGATGTGTAGAGGCTAGAACTCAAGATCAAGTGTTTTTACTCATGATTATGACTTTAGTGAGCTAATCTAACTTTCTTCTTGGATTATCTGAATACAAACTTATGAAGAAAGCTCTCGAAAACATACAAGGTGAAGGGATTTTGGATTTTAAAACTATAGTTGGGCACACCAAGCAGGTAATAAGAAGCAACTTAAATGGAGGTCTATGGTATACAGAATACTTTTCTGATCACCTTAAATATTCCATATTACCCTAATAGTAAATATGACATTTTTCTTTCTCTTTCTCACTCTCTCCTTACCTTCCAGAAGATCTCGGGCCAGCCCTGGCTCTGCACCTGTGGAACGGACAAAATCCGACAGGACAGCATCCATGTCCAGGGTCATGGGATCATCAGGTACTCTCAGGCAGCAGGATGTGAGCAGAACATAGATCAAAATCCAGGCTTGAACCTGAAAAGGAGATAAGCACACAAGGCTCCAGTAACCAGAACATCATCATCCCGGCCCAATTCCAACAGGTTTATCTAAATGGGAAACTATTCTGGTTCCTTCATTTTAGCTGAAGTTTGAAATAAAGGAGTTTAAAATTACTTGAAGAAACACACTTAATTTCCTCATTAACAATAATGTCTTAATGCCTACAAGAACCACAAACCACTCTGCTATTTATTTATTTAATTTGCTTGTTTGAAAGAGGCACTAGGTATTATACCCAGGGCTTGTATATGCTGGGCAAGTGCTGTATACCCACCCAAGTGTCAAGTTTGCTTCTCCAGTAGAAAGAAAGGAGGCAGCAGACCGCTGCCCTATAAAGCTCCCCAACCTGCAATGTCTCCTAACATGGCCCCATGTTCATTTCTTTCCTGAAACATATTTATTATTAAGGGTTTTAGTTTTATTTTTGGAGACAATGCTTATTATGCAGGTCAGGCTGGCCTCAGCATCTTGAATGCTATCATGCCCTGGATTTCCTCTGAAGTTAATTTAATCCCTCCCTGTCTAACCTCTCTGATTTTCATATGCCAAGTTTTGGGAAGGAGGAAGTTGTGTGTGTTCTTTCCTGATGTATCACCAGAACTAATCACATGACACAGTACATGGCACACTGGCTCTTAGCAGACTCTTATTAAACAAATGAGTACTACACAGTAGAGGAGTTCAGGGTTGACTAATATTCCCTTGCTGGCTGAGAAGACAGGAAGTGTAAAGTAAAAACTGAGAACTACTGAAAATAAAACAGCAAGCTATTCTGCACATCTGAGTAGAGCCCAAAGGCTCTACTCATCACAAAAGCAACTTCAGGAGTTCAGGAAACAGGCAGAATCAGAAATGCTTTTCTCCTCCCAGGATAGATGAGTGCCAGGTAAGTTTATCTGAAAAAACAAAACAAAACAAAACACCTTCTTTCAGACTTGACTTTAGCAGAAATTATGGCTCTGACCTGTCGACCTGGCACCAAACCAACATTCCTTCTGCGGTTAACAGTCCCAGTTGAGAAAGCAAAAATAGGGTGGAGAACAACCTCTGACCAAATTCACCAGGTCTGGAGAAGGGGGCTCATTCATAAAGTGCCCAGGTACCCAACTGCCCACTACACACGATAATTCCATCTTTTTGGAAAAGCCAAAACCAGAATTCTTGAAAACAACAGGTGACTCAGACAAAACAGTCTTCCTGCATGTAAAGCCTAAGAATGACTCCCAGGCCTTTTGTTCTTCACCCGCTCCTGTCCCAGGATACAACTCATTCAGTGCTGTGATCTGATCCCAATTTTCTTCATTCCTTGCATATAGTAAGACAAATAAGAAATATTTGTGGGTTATAAAAATTCTAACTCTCTAACCTGATAACTGCATTGTCTTGGTGGTAGTAGGTAGTTCTTTTGATAATTTCTTTTTTGAGAAAGAGAAACTATTGTTTTTATAGTGCTCTAATAACACAAGAAGTCAGTGGATACAGAACATTATTTATTTTATCCCAGGCCAACACTTAGCAAGGTATCTACAATATTGCAGGCAGTCATAAATACCTGCTGAATAAAATCATTGTAAACAATGTCTAATTTTCTTTAACAGTTTTTTTCTTTATTGATATTTGAGCTCTACATTTTTTCTGCTCCCCTCCCTGCCTCTCCCCTCCCCCCTTCAACCCTCCCAATGTCCCTATGCTCCCAATTTACTCAGGAGATCTTGTCTTTTTATACTTTCCCATGTATATTAGGTCTATGTAAGTATCTCTAAGTGTCCTCATTGTTGTCTAATTTTTCTATGATTATGGTTTGTAGGCTGGCTTTCTATTTTATGTTTAAAAGCCACCTATGAGTGAGTACATGTGACAACTGTCTTTCTGTGTCTGGGTTACCTCACTCAAGATAATGTTTTCTAGTTCCATCCCAAATGTCTAATTTTTATATGCTTTAATATACTAAGCACTAAGTCAACATTCCTCTGAGATTATTAACCTCACACTAACCCAGAACTACATGAAGAACTTCTGACCAAGCTTTCTAAAGTGACCCAATCCCCTTGAAGTATGTGCTTAAAAATTTAACTTCAAGGTAGACAAGTGGTACAGGTCTGTAATATCAGCACCCAAGAGGCAGAGGCAGGAGGATTGAGAATTCAAGGCTACAAAGAAAGACCCTATCTCAAAAAATATTTTATTTATTTATTTATTATGTATACAATATTCTGTCTGTGTGTATGCCTGCAGGCCAGAAGAGGGCACCAGATCCATTACAGACACTTGTGAACCACCATGTGGTTGCTGGGAATTGAACTCAGGACCCTTGGAAGAGCAGGAAATGCTCTTAACCTCTGAGCCATCTCTCCAGCCCCTCAAAAATTATTATAAAGTTAAATAAATAAATAATTGCTTTCAGAAATCATAGATGAATGAAAGGCTTTTCATCTCCTAGCGCATGTGAGAATTTCTCTCCAAAGCCCACTGTGTTTAGCACTTTGGTCACAGGACATGGGCAATGCCTAAGTAACAACATATAAACAATGCAAAATCAAGAGCCTAGCTCCAAAATGAACCTCAATCTCTGTTCTTAAAAGATAAAACAGAACTGGGGCTGGAGAGATGGCTCAGTGGTTAAGAGCACTGGTGGTTTTTCCAGAGGACTGGGTTCACTTCCCAGCACCCATATGGCAGCTTGTCAGTAACTCTACCTCCAGGGGATCTGACACCTTCACAAAATACCAGTGCACAGAAAGTAAAAATAAATAAATCATTAAAAAAAAAAAGATAAAACAGGACTGCTGAGTGTGGTGGCTCAGGCCTTCAATCCCAGCACTCAGAAGTAAAGGAGGGCAGAGCTCTGTGAGTTAAAGGCCAGCATGGTCTACAGAGTGAGAGTCAGAGCTATGAGACCCTGTCTCGATAGACAGACAGACAAAAAAAGTAAAGAAACAAAACAAGGCAAGCCACTTTAACAACCTTCTGAGAGGACATGGGGAAAAATACAAGCGGCACTCAGCAGAAAGGAGACCTGACTAAGCCACAGGCACACAGACAATTTTCAGCCAGACTCAGGCTCCTGAGAAAAAGAAACAAATGAAAACTATTGGTGCTATGGCATCTGAGATCTTACATGGTAACAGAAGGTAGGTCATTCATTTTCAAACATCTAAAATAAACAAATAACTCATATCTGGAAAGACTGGCTCTTCAGCAAAAATGTGAAGCACTAAAGCAAACTTCTTGGCAGCACATTCTTGTATTTGATTCTCCAGGTACATGGCATGGACTGTGCCCTTTGCCCAACAGGTAAGGACAGCAGCTCTTGTTACATCACCACGCCTGGCTGAAGGTTCTCAAATTCCACGGGGATATCGAAGCCAATGGCAAAGACTCTGCCTCAGCACACAGGAAGGAAAAACCCAAACAAGAAAACAAAACACTAACCTTCAACCTTTCAAATAAAGGGAGGCAGCACTCAAATCTTGATTGATTATATGTATTGACAGATTCAAACATCAAAATCAACCAGTTTCCTAGTAAAGGGGCTATCATCAATTACTCAGACCAGTGCAAGGACTCTTCTATTACATCTCTAGCAGGCCATCCAGTTCCAAAGTGAATACAAGCTTTGACAGGGAGCTCAATGCTTTCAGCTCCAACTGTTAAAAATTGTTTTCTTCTAAACAAAAGCCAACTCTATCACCAGACCCCTCCCCCTAATACTGTTCACATAACGGTTCTTATTCTGTCCTATAAAACAAAATTAACTCCTGAGAATGATGGATTTTTTTTTCAATGGAAGATATTACTTCACATAAATACTTGTTGTGGCCCAACATCATGACTCTGTCATCCTCAATCATTTTGCAGAGAACTGCTGGTCCAGCAGGTGAGCTCTTTTCTCATTTGCAAAGTATTGTCTGGAATTCACTTTCCCCTTGGTGTGCCAACCGAACTTTGCCCTCCACATCTATCACCATCTGGTCTGTCTTAGTTTGGGTTTTTATTGCTGAGAAGGGATACCATGACTACGGCAAATCTCATAAAGAAAATATTTAATTGATGGTGGTTCCCTTACATTTTCAGAAGTTTAGTTCTTTATGATCATGAAGGGGAGCATGGCAGCGTGCAGGCAGACATGGTGTTGGAGCTGAGAGTCCTACATCTTGCAGGGAACAGGAAGTTGACTGACTCACATTAAGACCTCAGGGGCTAGAGAGATGGCTCAGTGGTTAAGAGCACTGACTGTTCTTCTAGAGGACCTGGGTTCAATTCCCAGTACCCACATGGCAGTTCACAAATGTCCGTAACCCTAGTTCCAGGGGATCTGACACCTTCACACCAATGTACATAAAATAAAGTTAAATAAATTATAAAGAAGAGACCCCAAAGCCTGCCCCCACAATGACACATTTCCTCCAACAAGACCACACCTCCTAACAGTGCCATTTTCTTTCAAACCACCACATTCTACTGCCAAACCCCAAAAGCTTGTAGCCATATCATAATGGAATTAGGCATTCAGTCCAACTTCAAGTCCCAATAGTCTCTAACAGTCTCAAACATGTTTGAAAGTCTAGTTTCTTCTGAGATGCATGGCAATTTCTTAACTGCAATCACCTATAAAAATCAAAATCAAAAAGCAGATTACATACTTCCAACATATAATGGCACAGGATATACCTCACCATTCCAAAACACAGGGAAGGGAGCATAATGACGAAATGCCAGACCAAAGCAAGACCAAAATCAGCTTGGCAAACTCCAGACTCTGCATCTCCATGTCTGATGTCAAAACACTCCCCACATCTCCAGCTCTCTTCAGCTTTGCTGACTGCAGCACACTTCTTTCTCTTTAGCTGCTTCCACTCCCTGTGAGCAGCTCTCCTCCATAGGTATCCCATGACTCTGGCATCTCTAACATCTTGGGGTCTCCAAAGCAATCCAGGCTTCAACTTTACACTTTAACACAATGGCCTCTCTAGGACTCCATTCAGGGACACCCGACACGTCCCTGGTCTCACTGGCTGTCCTAAAGTATGGATCTTGCCCGGAGGTCACCATTCCCTGTATTTTATTTATTAATCTGTTTATCTCCTTGAATATATAGGATTTAGCTCCATTTCACTTTCTGGTGCTCTTTTTCTCGTCAAAATTTATATTTTGTCATTTATCCTGCTCAGCTTGCTCTCCTTCATTAGTTACCATTAAAAACCAAATGACAGAGTCTATACTAGGCTGTTTTGAGATTTCTTATGCCAACAGAATTAATCCAAAACTCCTCATTTTGGCTTCAGGCAGATAACAAAGGTAAATTCTTCCCCTCTGAAACCTCAAGTGAGCCCCCAACAGTTCAAATAACTCTCAGCACCACAGCCTCCCAAATGTCTATGAATATGGCACATTAACAGCGCTTAAAGCATTCCACTGCTTTCCAAACCCAAAGTAGCAAGTTCAAATTCCTCTAAACAGTCAGGCCTATTACAGGAACACCCCACTCCTGGTACCAACTTCTTAGTTTGGGCTTTTATTGCTGTGAAGAGATACCATGACTACAGCAACTCTTATAAAGGAAACACTTAAACTGATGGTGGCTTCCTTATAGTTTCAGAGGTTCAGTCCATTATGATCATGAAGGGGAACAGAGAAGTGTGCAGGCAGACATGGTGCTGGAGCTAAGAGTGCTACATCTTGAAGGCAACAGGAAGTCAACTAATTGTCACACAATG